>JARGYO010000214.1:1041907-1071907 GCA_029206835.1 Rana muscosa | reverse complement strand
GATAGATTGATATATAGATAGATAGATAAGCAGATAGAAAAATAGACATGTAGATATATAGATAGATAAACATATAGATAGACAGATAAATAGACAGACATGCAGATAGATAGATAGATAGATAGATAAACAGACAGACATGTAGATAGATTTATGGATAAACAGATAGATAGATAAACAGATAGATAGATAAATAGATAAACAGACAGACATGCAGAAAGATAGCTAGATTTATAGATAAACAGATAAAAAGATAGATAGATAGATAAACAGATGGACATGCAGAAAGATAGATAGATAAACAGATAGATAGACAGATAAACAGACAGACATGTAGATAGATAGATAAACAGATAGATAGATAGACAGATAAACAGACAGACATGTAAATAGATAGATAGATAGATAGATACACAGATAGATAGAAAGATAAACAGACAGACATGCAGAAAGCTAGATAGATAGATAAACAGACAGGCATGCAGAAAGATAGATAGATAGATAGATAGATAGATAGATAGATAGATAGATAAACAGACAGACATGCAGAAAGATAGGATAGATAGAAAGATAGATAGATAGACAGATAGAAAGACAGATAAACAGACAGACATGCAGATAGATAGATTGATAGACAGATAAACATACAGTCATGTAGATAGATAGATGGATAAACAAATAGATAGATTGAAAAACAGACAGACATGCAGATAGATAGATAGATAAACAGATAGACAGACAGATAAAAAGACAGACATGCAAATAGATAGATAGATAGACAAACAGATAGATAGACGGATAAACAGACAAGATAGATAGATAGATAGATAGATAGATAGATAGATAGATAAACAGACAGACATGTAGATAGATAGATAGATAAACATATAGATAGACAGATAAATAGACAGACATGCAGATAGATAGATAGATAAACAGACAGACATGCAGATAGATAGATAGATAAACATACAGTTATGTAGATAGATAGATAGATAGATAGATAAACAAATAGATAGATTGAAAAACAGACAGACATGCAGATAGATAGAAAGATAGATAGATAGATACACAAACAGATAGATAGATGGATAAACAGACAGACATGCAGATAGATAGATAGATAGATAGATAAGCAGATAGAAAATTAGATAAACAGATAGATAGATAGATAAACAGACAGACATGTAGATATATAGATAGATAAAAATATAGATAGACAGATAAATAGACAGACATGCAGATAGATAGATAGATAGATAAACAGACAGACATGTAGATAGATTTATGGATAAACAGATAGATAGATAAATAGATAAACAGACAGACATGCAGAAAGATAGCTAGATTTATAGATAAACAAATAAAAAGATAAATAGATAAACAGATGGACATACAGAAAGATAGATAGATAAACAGATAGATAGACAGATAAATAGACAGACAAGTAGATAGATAGATAGATAAACAGATAGATAGATAGACAGATAAACAGCCAGACATGTAGATAGATAGAAAGATAGATAGATAAACAGAAAGACATGCAGAAAGATAGATAGATAGATAAACAGATAGGCATGCAGAAAGATAGATAGATAGATAGATAGATAGACAGATAAACAGACAGACATGCAGAAAGATAGAAGGATAGATAGAAATATAGATAGATAGACAGATAGAAAGACAGATAAACAGACAGACATGCAGATAGATAGATTGATAGACAGATAGATAAACATACAGTCATATAGATAGATAGATGGATAAACAAATAGATAGATTGAAAAACAGACAGACATGCAGATAGATAGATAGATAAACAGATAGACAGACCGATAAAAAGACAGACATGCAAATAGATAGATAGATAGACAAACAGATAGATAGACGGATAAACAGACAAACCTGCAGATAGATAGAAAGATAGATAGATAGATAGATAGATAGATAGATAAGCAGATAGATAGATAGATAGATAGATAAACAGACAGACATGTAGATAGATAGATAGATAAACATATAGATACACAGATAAATAGACAGACATGCAGATAGATAAATAGATAAACAGACAGACATGCAGAAAGATAGCTAGATTTATAGATAAACAGATAAAAAGATAGATAGATAGATAAACAGATGGACATGCAGAAAGATAGATAGATAAACAGATAGATAGACAGATAAACAGACAGACATGTAGATAGATAGATAAACAGATAGATAGATAGACAGATAAACAGACAGACATGTAAATATATAGATAGATAGATAGATACACAGATAGATAGAAAGATAAACAGACAAACATGCAGAAAGCTAGATAGATAGATAAACAGACAGGCATGCAGAAAGATAGATAGATAGATAGACAGATAAACAGACAGACATGCAGAAAGATAGGATAGATAGAAAGATAGATAGATAGACAGATAGAAAGACAGATAAACAGACAGACATGCAGATAGATAGATTGATAGACAGATAGATAAACATACAGTCATGTAGATAGATAGATGGATAAACAAATAGATAGATTGAAAAACAGACAGACATGCAGATAGATAGATAGATAAACAGATAGACAGACAGATAAAAAGACAGACATGCAAATAGATAGATAGATAGACAAACAGATAGATAGACGGATAAACAGACAAGATAGATAGATAGATAGATAGATAGATAAACAGACAGACATGTAGATAGATAGATAGATAAACATATAGATAGACAGATAAATAGACAGACATGCAGATAGATAGATAGATAAACAGACAGACATGCAGATAGATAGATAGATAAACATACAGACATGTAGATAGATAGATAGATAGATAGATAAACAAATAGATAGATTGAAAAACAGACAGACATGCAGATAGATAGAAAGATAGATAGATAGATACACAAACAGATAGATAGATGGATAAACAGACAGACATGCAGATAGATAGATAGATAGATAGATAGATAGATAGATAAGCAGATAGAAAATTAGATAAACAGATAGATAGATAGATAAACAGACAGACATGTAGATATATAGATAGATAAAAATATAGATAGACAGATAAATAGACAGACATGCAGATAGATAGATAGATAGATAGATAAACAGACAGACATGTAGATAGATTTATGGATAAACAGATAGATAGATAAACAGACAGACATGCAGAAAGATAGCTAGATTTATAGATAAACAGATAAAAAGATAAATAGATAGATAGATAAACAGATGGACATGCAGAAAGATAGATAGATAAACAGATAGATAGACAGATAAACAGACAGACAAGTAGATAGATAGATAGATAAACAGATAGATAGATAGACAGATAAACAGCCAGACATGTAGATAGATAGAAAGATAGATAGATAAACAGAAAGACATGCAGAAAGATAGATAGATAGATAAACAGATAGGCATGCAGAAAGATAGATAGATAGATAGATAGATAGATAGACAGATAAACAGACAGACATGCAGAAAGATAGAAGGATAGATAGAAAGATAGATAGATAGACAGATAGAAAGACAGATAAACAGACAGACATGCAGATAGATAGATTGATAGACAGATAGATAAACATACAGTCATATAGATAGATAGATGGATAAACAAATAGATAGATTGAAAAACAGACAGACATGCAGATAGATAGATAGATAAACAGATAGACAGACAGATAAAAAGACAGACATGCAAATAGATAGATAGATAGACAAACAGATAGATAGACGGATAAACAGACAAACCTGCAGATAGATAGAAAGATAGATAGATAGATAGATAGATAGATAAGCAGATAGATAGATAGATAGATAGATAAACAGACAGACATGTAGATAGATAGATAGATAAACATATAGATAGACAGATAAATAGACAGACATGCAGATAGATAGATAGATAAACAGACAGACATGCAGATAGATAGATAGATAAACATACAGACATGTAGATAGATAGATAGATAGATAGATAGATAAACAAATAGATAGATTGAAAAACAGACAGACATGCAGATAGATAGATAGATAAACAGATAGAAAGACAGATAAAAAGACAGATATGCAGATAGATAGAAAGATAGATAGATAGATACACAAACAGATAGATAGATGGATAAATAGACAGACATGCAGATAGATAGATAGATAGATAGATAGATAGATAGATAAGCAGATAGAAAATTAGATAAACAGATAGATAGATAGATAAACAGACAGACATGTAGATATATAGATAGATAAAAATATAGATAGACAGATAAATAGACAGACATGCAGATAGATAGATAGATAGATAGATAAACAGACAGACATGTAGATAGATTTATGGATAAACAGATAGATAGATAAATAGATAAACAGACAGACATGCAGAAAGATAGCTAGATTTATAGATAAACAGATAAAAAGATAAATAGATAGATAGATAAACAGATGGACATGCAGAAAGATAGATAGATAAACAGATAGATAGACAGATAAACAGACAGACATGTAGATAGATAGATAGATAAACAGATAGATAGATAGACAGATAAACAGCCAGACATGTAGATAGATAGATACACAGATAGATAGAGAGGTAAACAGACAGACATGCAGAAAGCTAGATAGATAGATAAACTGATAGATAGATAAACAGATGGGTATGCAGAAAGATAGGTAGATAGATAGACAGATAAACAGACAGAAATGCAGATAGATAGATTGATAGACAGATAGATAAACATACAGACATGTAGATAGATAGATAAACAAATAGATAGATTGAAAAACAGACAGACATGCAGATAGATAGATAAACAGATAGAAAGACAGATAAAAAGACAGACATGCAAATAGATAGATAGATAGATAGACAAACAGATAGATAGACAGATAAACAGAGAGACATGTAGATAGATAGATAGACAAACAGACAGACATGTAGAAAGATAGATAGATAGAGAGATAGATAGACAGATAAACAGACAGACATGCAGAAAGATAGAAAGATAGATAGATAGATAGATAGATAGATATTTAGATAGATAGATACACAGATAGAAAGACAGATAAACAGACAGACATTCAGATAGATAGATAGATAGATAGATAGATAGATAGATAGACATAGAAATAGACAGACATGCAGATAGATACATAGATAGATTGATAGATCGATAGATTGATAGATAGATAGATAGATAGATAGATAGATAGATAGATAGATAGATAAATAGATAGATAGATAAAAAGATAGACAGATAAATAGACAGACATGCAGATAGATAGATAGATAGATAGATGTATAGATAGATAGATAGATAGATAAAAAGACACACATGCAGATAGATAGATAGATAAATAGACAGACATGCAGATATATAGATAGATAGATAGATAGATAGACAGATAAACAGACAGACATGTAGATAGATAGATAGATAGATAGATGGATGGATGGATAGATAGATAGACAGATAAACAGACAGACATGCATAAAGATAGATAGATAGATAGATAGATAGATAGATAGATAGATAGATAGATAGATAGATAAACAGATAGACATGCAGATAGATAGAAAGACAGATAAACAGACAGACATGCAGATAGATAGATAGATAGATAGATAGATAGATAAACATACAGACATGTAGATAGATAGATAGATAGATAAACAAATAGATAGATTGAAAAACAGACATACATGCAGATAGATAGATAAACAGATAGAAAGACAGATAAAAAGACAGATATGCAGATAGATAGATAGATACACAAACAGATAGATAGATGGATAAACAGACAGACATGCAGATAGATAGATAGATAGATAGATGGATAGATAGATAGATTGATATATAGATAGATAGATAAGCAGATAGAAAAATAGACATGTAGATATATAGATAGATAAACATATAGATAGACAGATAAATAGACAGACATGCAGATAGATAGATAGATAGATAGATAAACGGAAAGACATGTAGATAGATTTATGGATAAACAGATAGATAGATAAACAGATAGATAGATAAATAGATAAACAGACAGACATGCAGAAAGATAGCTAGATTTATAGATAAACAGATAAAAAGATAGATAGATAGATAAACAGATGGACATGCAGAAAGATAGATAGATAAACAGATAGATAGACAGATAAACAGACAGACATGTAGATAGATAGATAAACAGATAGATAGATAGACAGATAAACAGACAGACATGTAAATAGATAGATAGATAGATAGATACACAGATAGATAGAAAGATAAACAGACAGACATGCAGAAAGCTAGATAGATAGATAAACAGACAGGCATGCAGAAAGATAGATAGATAGATAGATAGATAGACAGATAAACAGACAGACATGCAGAAAGATAGGATAGATAGAAAGATAGATAGATAGACAGATAGAAAGACAGATAAACAGACAGACATGCAGATAGATAGATTGATAGACAGATAGATAAACATACAGTCATGTAGATAGATAGATGGATAAACAAATAGATAGATTGAAAAACAGACAGACATGCAGATAGATAGATAGATAAACAGATAGACAGATAAAAAGACAGACATGCAAATAGATAGATAGATAGACAAACAGATAGATAGACGGATAAACAGACAAGATAGATAGATAGATAGATAGATAGATAGATAGATAGATAAACAGACAGACATGTAGATAGATAGATAGATAAACATATAGATAGACAGATAAATAGACAGACATGCAGATAGATAGATAGATAAACAGACAGACATGCAGATAGATAGATAGATAAACATACAGACATGTAGATAGATAGATAGATAAACAAATAGATAGATTGAAAAACAGACAGACATGCAGATAGATAGAAAGATAGATAGATAGATACACAAACAGATAGATAGATGGATAAACAGACAGACATGCAGATAGATAGATAGATAGATAGATAGATAAGCAGATAGAAAATTAGATAGATAGATAGATAGATAAACAGACAGACATGTAGATATATAGATAGATAAAAATATAGATAGACAGATAAATAGACAGACATGCAGATAGATAGATAGATAGATAGATAGATAAACAGACAGACATGTAGATAGATTTATGGATAAACAGATAGATAGATAAATAGATAAACAGACAGACATGCAGAAAGATAGCTAGATTTATAGATAAACAGATAAAAAGATAAATAGATAAACAGATGGACATGCAGAAAGATAGATAGATAAACAGATAGATAGACAGATAAACAGACAGACAAGTAGATAGATAGATAGATAAACAGATAGATAGATATACAGATAAACAGCCAGACATGTAGATAGATAGAAAGATAGATAGATAAACAGAAAGACATGCAGAAAGATAGATAGATAGATAAACAGATAGGCATGCAGAAAGATAGATAGATAGATAGATAGATAGATAGACAGATAAACAGACAGACATGCAGAAAGATAGAAGGATAGATAGAAAGATAGATAGATAGACAGATAGAAAGACAGATAAACAGACAGACATGCAGATAGATAGATTGATAGACAGATAGATAAACATACAGTCATATAGATAGATAGATGGATAAACAAATAGATAGATTGAAAAACAGACAGACATGCAGATAGATAGATAGATAAACAGATAGACAGACCGATAAAAAGACAGACATGCAAATAGATAGATAGATAGACAAACAGATAGATAGACGGATAAACAGACAAACCTGCAGATAGAAAGATAGATAGATAGATAGATAAGCAGATAGATAGATAGATAGATAAACAGACAGACATGTAGATAGATAGATAGATAAACATATAGATAGACAGATAAATAGACAGACATGCAGATAGATAAATAGATAAACAGACAGACATGCAGAAAGATAGCTAGATTTATAGATAAACAGATAAAAAGATAGATAGATAGATAAACAGATGGACATGCAGAAAGATAGATAGATAAACAGATAGATAGACAGATAAACAGACAGACATGTAGATAGATAGATAAACAGATAGATAGATAGACAGATAAACAGACAGACATGTAAATAGATAGATAGATAGATAGATAGATACACAGATAGATAGAAAGATAAACAGACAGACATGCAGAAAGCTAAATAGATAGATAAACAGACAGGCATGCAGAAAGATAGATAGATAGATAGATAGATAGATAGATAAACAGACAGACATGCAGAAAGATAGGATAGATAGAAAGATAGATAGATAGACAGATAGAAAGACAGATAAACAGACAGACATGCAGATAGATAGATTGATAGACAGATAGATAAACATACAGTCATGTAGATAGATATATGGATAAACAAATAGATAGATTGAAAAACAGACAGACATGCAGATAGATAGATAGATAAACAGATAGACAGACAGATAAAAAGACAGACATGCAAATAGATAGATAGATAGACAAACAGATAGATAGACGGATAAACAGACAAGATAGATAGATAGATAGATAGATAGATAGATAAACAGACAGACATGTAGATAGATAGATAGATAGATAAACATATAGATAGACAGATAAATAGACAGACATGCAGATAGATAGATAGATAAACAGACAGACATGCAGATAGATAGATAAACATACAGACATGTAGATAGATAGATAGATAGATAGATAAACAAATAGATAGATTGAAAAACAGACAGACATGCAGATAGATAGATAGATAGATACACAAACAGATAGATAGATGGATAAACAGACAGACATGCAGATAGATAGATAGATAGATAGATAGATAGATAAGCAGATAGAAAATTAGATAAACAGATAGATAGATAGATAAACAGACAGACATGTAGATATATAGATAGATAAAAATATAGATAGACAGATAAATAGACAGACATGCAGATAGATAGATAGATAGATAGATAAACAGACAGACATGTAGATAGATTTATGGATAAACAGATAGATAGATAAACAGACAGACATGCAGAAAGATAGCTAGATTTATAGATAAACAGATAAAAAGATAAATAGATAGATAGATAAACAGATGGACATGCAGAAAGATAGATAGATAAACAGATAGATAGACAGATAAACAGACAGACAAGTAGATAGATAGATAGATAAACAGATAGATAGATAGACAGATAAACAGCCAGACATGTAGATAGATAGAAAGATAGATAGATAAACAGAAAGACATGCAGAAAGATAGATAGATAGATAAACAGATAGGCATGCAGAAAGATAGATAGATAGATAGATAGATAGACAGATAAACAGACAGACATGCAGAAAGATAGAAGGATAGATAGAAAGATAGATAGATAGACAGATAGAAAGACAGATAAACAGACAGACATGCAGATAGATAGATTGATAGACAGATATATAAACATACAGTCATATAGATAGATAGATGGATAAACAAATAGATAGATTGAAAAACAGACAGACATGCAGATAGATAGATAGATAAACAGATAGACAGACAGATAAAAAGACAGACATGCAAATAGATAGATAGATAGACAAACAGATAGATAGACGGATAAACAGACAAACCTGCAGATAGATAGAAAGATAGATAGATAGATAGATAGATAGATAGATAAGCAGATAGATAGATAGATAGATAGATAAACAGACAGACATGTAGATAGATAGATAGATAAACATATAGATAGACAGATAAATAGACAGACATGCAGATAGATAGATAGATAAACAGACAGACATGCAGATAGATAGATAGATAAACATACAGACATGTAGATAGATAGATAGATAGATAGATAGATAGATAGATAAACAAATAGATAGATTGAAAAACAGACAGACATGCAGATAGATAGATAGATAAACAGATAGAAAGACAGATAAAAAGACAGATATGCAGATAGATAGAAAGATAGATAGATAGATACACAAACAGATAGATAGATAGATAAATAGACAGACATGCAGATAGATAGATAGATAGATAGATAGATAGATAGATAAGCAGATAGAAAATTAGATAAACAGATAGATAGATAGATAAACAGACAGACATGTAGATATATAGATAGATAAAAATATAGATAGACAGATAAATAGACAGACATGCAGATAGATAGATAGATAGATAGATAAACAGACAGACATGTAGATAGATTTATGGATAAACAGATAGATAGATAAATAGATAAACAGACAGACATGCAGAAAGATAGCTAGATTTATAGATAAACAGATAAAAAGATAAATAGATAGATAGATAAACAGATGGACATGCAGAAAGATAGATAGATAAACAGATAGATAGACAGATAAACAGACAGACATGTAGATAGATAGATAGATAAACAGATAGATAGATAGACAGATAAACAGCCAGACATGTAGATAGATAGATACACAGATAGATAGAGAGGTAAACAGACAGACATGCAGAAAGCTAGATAGATAGATAAACTGATAGATAGATAAACAGATGGGTATGCAGAAAGATAGGTAGATAGATAGACAGATAAACAGACAGAAATGCAGATAGATAGATTGATAGACAGATAGATAAACATACAGACATGTAGATAGATAGATAAACAAATAGATAGATTGAAAAACAGACAGACATGCAGATAGATAGATAAACAGATAGAAAGACAGATAAAAAGACAGACATGCAAATAGATAGATAGATAGATAGACAAACAGATAGATAGACAGATAAACAGAGAGACATGTAGATAGATAGATAGACAAACAGACAGACATGTAGAAAGATAGATAGATAGAGAGATAGATAGACAGATAAACAGACAGACATGCAGAAAGATAGAAAGATAGATAGATAGATAGATAGATAGATATTTAGATAGATAGATACACAGATAGAAAGACAGATAAACAGACAGACATTCAGATAGATAGATAGATAGATAGATAGATAGATAGATAGACATAGAAATAGACAGACATGCAGATAGATACATAGATAGATTGATAGATCGATAGATTGATAGATAGATAGATAGATAGATAGATAGATAGATAGATAGATAGATAGATAGATAAATAGATAGATAGATAAAAAGATAGACAGATAAATAGACAGACATGCAGATAGATAGATAGATAGATAGATGTATAGATAGATAGATAGATAGATAAAAAGACACACATGCAGATAGATAGATAGATAAATAGACAGACATGCAGATATATAGATAGATAGATAGATAGATAGACAGATAAACAGACAGACATGTAGATAGATAGATAGATAGATAGATGGATGGATGGATAGATAGATAGACAGATAAACAGACAGACATGCATAAAGATAGATAGATAGATAGATAGATAGATAGATAGATAGATAGATAGATAGATAGATAAACAGATAGACATGCAGATAGATAGAAAGACAGATAAACAGACAGACATGCAGATAGATAGATAGATAGATAGATAGATAAACATACAGACATGTAGATAGATAGATAGATAGATAAACAAATAGATAGATTGAAAAACAGACATACATGCAGATAGATAGATAAACAGATAGAAAGACAGATAAAAAGACAGATATGCAGATAGATAGATAGATACACAAACAGATAGATAGATGGATAAACAGACAGACATGCAGATAGATAGATAGATAGATAGATGGATAGATAGATAGATTGATATATAGATAGATAGATAAGCAGATAGAAAAATAGACATGTAGATATATAGATAGATAAACATATAGATAGACAGATAAATAGACAGACATGCAGATAGATAGATAGATAGATAGATAAACGGAAAGACATGTAGATAGATTTATGGATAAACAGATAGATAGATAAACAGATAGATAGATAAATAGATAAACAGACAGACATGCAGAAAGATAGCTAGATTTATAGATAAACAGATAAAAAGATAGATAGATAGATAAACAGATGGACATGCAGAAAGATAGATAGATAAACAGATAGATAGACAGATAAACAGACAGACATGTAGATAGATAGATAAACAGATAGATAGATAGACAGATAAACAGACAGACATGTAAATAGATAGATAGATAGATAGATACACAGATAGATAGAAAGATAAACAGACAGACATGCAGAAAGCTAGATAGATAGATAAACAGACAGGCATGCAGAAAGATAGATAGATAGATAGATAGATAGACAGATAAACAGACAGACATGCAGAAAGATAGGATAGATAGAAAGATAGATAGATAGACAGATAGAAAGACAGATAAACAGACAGACATGCAGATAGATAGATTGATAGACAGATAGATAAACATACAGTCATGTAGATAGATAGATGGATAAACAAATAGATAGATTGAAAAACAGACAGACATGCAGATAGATAGATAGATAAACAGATAGACAGATAAAAAGACAGACATGCAAATAGATAGATAGATAGACAAACAGATAGATAGACGGATAAACAGACAAGATAGATAGATAGATAGATAGATAGATAGATAGATAAACAGACAGACATGTAGATAGATAGATAGATAAACATATAGATAGACAGATAAATAGACAGACATGCAGATAGATAGATAGATAAACAGACAGACATGCAGATAGATAGATAGATAAACATACAGACATGTAGATAGATAGATAGATAAACAAATAGATAGATTGAAAAACAGACAGACATGCAGATAGATAGAAAGATAGATAGATAGATACACAAACAGATAGATAGATGGATAAACAGACAGGCATGCAGATAGATAGATAGATAGATAGATAGATAAGCAGATAGAAAATTAGATAGATAGATAGATAGATAAACAGACAGACATGTAGATATATAGATAGATAAAAATATAGATAGACAGATAAATAGACAGACATGCAGATAGATAGATAGATAGATAGATAGATAAACAGACAGACATGTAGATAGATTTATGGATAAACAGATAGATAGATAAATAGATAAACAGACAGACATGCAGAAAGATAGCTAGATTTATAGATAAACAGATAAAAAGATAAATAGATAAACAGATGGACATGCAGAAAGATAGATAGATAAACAGATAGATAGACAGATAAACAGACAGACAAGTAGATAGATAGATAGATAAACAGATAGATAGATATACAGATAAACAGCCAGACATGTAGATAGATAGAAAGATAGATAGATAAACAGAAAGACATGCAGAAAGATAGATAGATAGATAAACAGATAGGCATGCAGAAAGATAGATAGATAGATAGATAGATAGATAGACAGATAAACAGACAGACATGCAGAAAGATAGAAGGATAGATAGAAAGATAGATAGATAGACAGATAGAAAGACAGATAAACAGACAGACATGCAGATAGATAGATTGATAGACAGATAGATAAACATACAGTCATATAGATAGATAGATGGATAAACAAATAGATAGATTGAAAAACAGACAGACATGCAGATAGATAGATAGATAAACAGATAGACAGACCGATAAAAAGACAGACATGCAAATAGATAGATAGATAGACAAACAGATAGATAGACGGATAAACAGACAAACCTGCAGATAGAAAGATAGATAGATAGATAGATAAGCAGATAGATAGATAGATAGATAAACAGACAGACATGTAGATAGATAGATAGATAAACATATAGATAGACAGATAAATAGACAGACATGCAGATAGATAAATAGATAAACAGACAGACATGCAGAAAGATAGCTAGATTTATAGATAAACAGATAAAAAGATAGATAGATAGATAAACAGATGGACATGCAGAAAGATAGATAGATAAACAGATAGATAGACAGATAAACAGACAGACATGTAGATAGATAGATAAACAGATAGATAGATAGACAGATAAACAGACAGACATGTAAATAGATAGATAGATAGATAGATAGATACACAGATAGATAGAAAGATAAACAGACAGACATGCAGAAAGCTAAATAGATAGATAAACAGACAGGCATGCAGAAAGATAGATAGATAGATAGATAGATAGATAGATAAACAGACAGACATGCAGAAAGATAGGATAGATAGAAAGATAGATAGATAGACAGATAGAAAGACAGATAAACAGACAGACATGCAGATAGATAGATTGATAGACAGATAGATAAACATACAGTCATGTAGATAGATATATGGATAAACAAATAGATAGATTGAAAAACAGACAGACATGCAGATAGATAGATAGATAAACAGATAGACAGACAGATAAAAAGACAGACATGCAAATAGATAGATAGATAGACAAACAGATAGATAGACGGATAAACAGACAAGATAGATAGATAGATAGATAGATAGATAAACAGACAGACATGTAGATAGATAGATAGATAGATAAACATATAGATAGACAGATAAATAGACAGACATGCAGATAGATAGATAGATAAACAGACAGACATGCAGATAGATAGATAAACATACAGACATGTAGATAGATAGATAGATAGATAGATAAACAAATAGATAGATTGAAAAACAGACAGACATGCAGATAGATAGATAGATAGATACACAAACAGATAGATAGATGGATAAACAGACAGACATGCAGATAGATAGATAGATAGATAGATAGATAAGCAGATAGAAAATTAGATAAACAGATAGATAGATAGATAAACAGACAGACATGTAGATATATAGATAGATAAAAATATAGATAGACAGATAAATAGACAGACATGCAGATAGATAGATAGATAGATAGATAAACAGACAGACATGTAGATAGATTTATGGATAAACAGATAGATAGATAAACAGACAGACATGCAGAAAGATAGCTAGATTTATAGATAAACAGATAAAAAGATAAATAGATAGATAGATAAACAGATGGACATGCAGAAAGATAGATAGATAAACAGATAGATAGACAGATAAACAGACAGACAAGTAGATAGATAGATAGATAAACAGATAGATAGATAGACAGATAAACAGCCAGACATGTAGATAGATAGAAAGATAGATAGATAAACAGAAAGACATGCAGAAAGATAGATAGATAGATAAACAGATAGGCATGCAGAAAGATAGATAGATAGATAGATAGATAGACAGATAAACAGACAGACATGCAGAAAGATAGAAGGATAGATAGAAAGATAGATAGATAGACAGATAGAAAGACAGATAAACAGACAGACATGCAGATAGATAGATTGATAGACAGATATATAAACATACAGTCATATAGATAGATAGATGGATAAACAAATAGATAGATTGAAAAACAGACAGACATGCAGATAGATAGATAGATAAACAGATAGACAGACAGATAAAAAGACAGACATGCAAATAGATAGATAGATAGACAAACAGATAGATAGACGGATAAACAGACAAACCTGCAGATAGATAGAAAGATAGATAGATAGATAGATAGATAGATAAGCAGATAGATAGATAGATAGATAGATAAACAGACAGACATGTAGATAGATAGATAGATAAACATATAGATAGACAGATAAATAGACAGACATGCAGATAGATAGATAGATAAACAGACAGACATGCAGATAGATAGATAGATAAACATACAGACATGTAGATAGATAGATAGATAGATAGATAGATAGATAGATAGATAAACAAATAGATAGATTGAAAAACAGACAGACATGCAGATAGATAGATAGATAAACAGATAGAAAGACAGATAAAAAGACAGATATGCAGATAGATAGAAAGATAGATAGATAGATACACAAACAGATAGATAGATGGATAAATAGACAGACATGCAGATAGATAGATAGATAGATAGATAGATAGATAGATAGATAGATAAGCAGATAGAAAATTAGATAAACAGATAGATAGATAGATAAACAGACAGACATGTAGATATATAGATAGATAAAAATATAGATAGACAGATAAATAGACAGACATGCAGATAGATAGATAGATAGATAGATAAACAGACAGACATGTAGATAGATTTATGGATAAACAGATAGATAGATAAATAGATAAACAGACAGACATGCAGAAAGATAGCTAGATTTATAGATAAACAGATAAAAAGATAAATAGATAGATAGATAAACAGATGGACATGCAGAAAGATAGATAGATAAACAGATAGATAGACAGATAAACAGACAGACATGTAGATAGATAGATAGATAGATAAACAGATAGATAGATAGACAGATAAACAGCCAGACATGTAGATAGATAGATACACAGATAGATAGAGAGGTAAACAGACAGACATGCAGAAAGCTAGATAGATAGATAAACTGATAGATAGATAAACAGATGGGTATGCAGAAAGATAGGTAGATAGATAGACAGATAAACAGACAGAAATGCAGATAGATAGATTGATAGACAGATAGATAAACATACAGACATGTAGATAGATAGATAAACAAATAGATAGATTGAAAAACAGACAGACATGCAGATAGATAGATAAACAGATAGAAAGACAGATAAAAAGACAGACATGCAAATAGATAGATAGATAGATAGACAAACAGATAGATAGACAGATAAACAGAGAGACATGTAGATAGATAGATAGACAAACAGACAGACATGTAGAAAGATAGATAGATAGAGAGATAGATAGACAGATAAACAGACAGACATGCAGAAAGATAGAAAGATAGATAGATAGATAGATAGATAGATAGATAGATAGATATTTAGATAGATAGATACACAGATAGAAAGACAGATAAACAGACAGACATTCAGATAGATAGATATATAGATAGATAGATAGATAGATAGATAGATAGATAGATAGATAGATAGACATAGAAATAGACAGACATGCAGATAGATACATAGATAGATCGATAGATTGATAGATAGATAGATAGATAGATAGATAGATAGATAGATAGATAGATAGATAGATAGATAGATAGATAGATAAAAAGATAGACAGATAAATAGACAGACATGCAGATAGATAGATAGATAGATAGATGTATAGATAGATAGATAGATAGATAAAAAGACACACATGCAGATAGATAGATAGATAAATAGACAGACATGCAGATATATAGATAGATAGATAGATAGATAGACAGATAAACAGACAGACATGTAGATAGATAGATAGATAGATAGATGGATGGATGGATAGATAGATAGACAGATAAACAGACAGACATGCATAAAGATAGATAGATAGATAGATAGATAGACAGATAAACAGATAGACATGCAGATAGATAGAAAGACAGATAAACAGACAGACATGCAGATAGATAGATAGATAGATAGATAGATAAACATACAGACATGTAGATAGATAGATAGATAGATAGATAAACAAATAGATAGATTGAAAAACAGACATACATGCAGATAGATAGATAAACAGATAGAAATACAGATAAAAAGACAGATATGCAGATAGATAGATAGATACACAAACAGATAGATAGATGGATAAACAGACAGACATGCAGATAGATAGATAGATAGATATATGGATAGATAGATAGATTGATATATAGATAGATAGATAAGCAGATAGAAAAATAGACATGTAGATATATAGATAGATAAACATATAGATAGACAGATAAATAGACAGACATGCAGATAGATAGATAGATAGATAGATAAACAGAAAGACATGTAGATAGATTTATGGATAAACAGATAGATAGATAAACAGATAGATAGATAAATAGATAAACAGACAGACATGCAGAAAGATAGCTAGATTTATAGATAAACAGATAAAAAGATAGATAGATAGATAAACAGATGGACATGCAGAAAGATAGATAGATAAACAGATAGATAGACAGATAAACAGACAGACATGTAGATAGATAGATAAACAGATAGATAGATAGACAGATAAACAGACAGACATGTAAATAGATAGATATATAGATAGATAGATAGATACACAGATAGATAGAAAGATAAACAGACAGACATGCAGAAAGCTAGATAGATAGATAAACAGACAGGCATGCAGAAAGATAGATAGATAGATAGATAGATAGATAGATAGATAGATAGATAGATAGATAGATAGACAGATAAACAGACAGACATGCAGAAAGATAGGATAGATAGAAAGATAGATAGATAGACAGATAGAAAGACAGATAAACAGACAGACATGCAGATAGATAGATTGATAGACAGATAGATAAACATACAGTCATGTAGATAGATAGATGGATAAACAAATAGATAGATTGAAAAACAGACAGACATGCAGATAGATAGATAGATAAACAGATAGAAAGACAGATAAAAAGACAGACATGCAAATAGATAGATAGATAGATAGACAAACAGATAGATAGACAGATAAACAGAGAGACATGTAGATAGATAGATAGACAAACAGACAGACATGTAGAAAGATAGATAGATAGAGAGATAGATAGACAGATAAACAGACAGACATGCAGAAAGATAGAAAGATAGATAGATAGATAGATAGATAGATAGATAGATATTTAGATAGATAGATACACAGATAGAAAGACAGATAAACAGACAGACATTCAGATAGATAGATATATAGATAGATAGATAGATAGATAGATAGATAGATAGATAGATAGATAGACATAGAAATAGACAGACATGCAGATAGATACATAGATAGATCGATAGATTGATAGATAGATAGATAGATAGATAGATAGATAGATAGATAGATAAATAGATAGATAGATAAAAAGATAGACAGATAAATAGACAGACATGCAGATAGATAGATAGATAGATAGATGTATAGATAGATAGATAGATAGATAAAAAGACACACATGCAGATAGATAGATAGATAAATAGACAGACATGCAGATATATAGATAGATAGATAGATAGATAGACAGATAAACAGACAGACATGTAGATAGATAGATAGATAGATAGATGGATGGATGGATAGATAGATAGACAGATAAACAGACAGACATGCATAAAGATAGATAGATAGATAGATAGATAGATAGATAGACAGATAAACAGATAGACATGCAGATAGATAGAAAGACAGATAAACAGACAGACATACAGATAGATAGATAGATAGATAGATAGATAAACATACAGACATGTAGATAGATAGATAGATAGATAGAAAAACAAATAGATAGATTGAAAAACAGACATACATGCAGATAGATAGATAAACAGATAGAAATACAGATAAAAAGACAGATATGCAGATAGATAGATAGATACACAAACAGATAGATAGATGGATAAACAGACAGACATGCAGATAGATAGATAGATAGATATATGGATAGATAGATAGATTGATATATAGATAGATAGATAAGCAGATAGAAAAATAGACATGTAGATATATAGATAGATAAACATATAGATAGACAGATAAATAGACAGACATGCAGATAGATAGATAGATAGATAGATAAACAGAAAGACATGTAGATAGATTTATGGATAAACAGATAGATAGATAAACAGATAGATAGATAAATAGATAAACAGACAGACATGCAGAAAGATAGCTAGATTTATAGATAAACAGATAAAAAGATAGATAGATAAACAGATGGACATGCAGAAAGATAGATAGATAAACAGATAGATAGACAGATAAACAGACAGACATGTAGATAGATAGATAAACAGATAGATAGATAGACAGATAAACAGACAGACATGTAAATAGATAGATATATAGATAGATAGATAGATACACAGATAGATAGAAAGATAAACAGACAGACATGCAGAAAGCTAGATAGATAGATAAACAGACAGGCATGCAGAAAGATAGATAGATAGATAGATAGATAGATAGATAGATAGACAGATAAACAGACAGACATGCAGAAAGATAGGATAGATAGAAAGATAGATAGATAGACAGATAGAAAGACAGATAAACAGACAGACATGCAGATAGATAGATTGATAGACAGATAGATAAACATACAGTCATGTAGATAGATAGATGGATAAACAAATAGATAGATTGAAAAACAGACAGACATGCAGATAGATAGATAGATAAACAGATAGAAAGACAGATAAAAAGACAGACATGCAAATAGATAGATAGATAGATAGACAAACAGATAGATAGACAGATAAACAGAGAGACATGTAGATAGATAGATAGACAAACAGACAGACATGTAGAAAGATAGATAGATAGAGAGATAGATAGACAGATAAACAGACAGACATGCAGAAAGATAGAAAGATAGATAGATAGATAGATAGATAGATAGATAGATATTTAGATAGATAGATACACAGATAGAAAGACAGATAAACAGACAGACATTCAGATAGATAGATATATAGATAGATAGATAGATAGATAGATAGATAGATAGATAGACATAGAAATAGACAGACATGCAGATAGATACATAGATAGATCGATAGATTGATAGATAGATAGATAGATAGATAGATAGATAGATAGATAGATAGATAGATAGATAAATAGATAGATAGATAAAAAGATAGACAGATAAATAGACAGACATGCAGATAGATAGATAGATAGATAGATGTATAGATAGATAGATAGATAGATAAAAAGACACACATGCAGATAGATAGATAGATAAATAGACAGACATGCAGATATATAGATAGATAGATAGATAGATAGACAGATAAACAGACAGACATGTAGATAGATAGATAGATAGATAGATTGATTGATGGATTGATAGATAGATAGACAGATAAACAGACAGACATGCATAAAGATAGATAGATAGATAGACAGATAAACAGATAGACATGCAGATAGATAGAAAGACAGATAAACAGACAGACATGCAGATAGATAGATAGATAGATAGATAGATAAACATACAGACATGTAGATAGATAGATAGATAGATAGATAAACAAATAGATAGATTGAAAAACAGACATACATGCAGATAGATAGATAAACAGATAGAAATACAGATAAAAAGACAGATATGCAGATAGATAGATAGATACACAAACAGATAGATAGATGGATAAACAGACAGACATGCAGATAGATAGATAGATAGATATATGGATAGATAGATAGATTGATATATAGATAGATAGATAAGCAGATAGAAAAATAGACATGTAGATATATAGATAGATAAACATATAGATAGACAGATAAATAGACAGACATGCAGATAGATAGATAGATAGATAGATAAACAGAAAGACATGTAGATAGATTTATGGATAGATAGATAAACAGATAGATAGATAAATAGATAAACAGACAGACATGCAGAAAGATAGCTAGATTTATAGATAAACAGATAAAAAGATAGATAGATAGATAAACAGATGGACATGCAGAAAGATAGATAGATAAACAGATAGATAGACAGATAAACAGACAGACATGTAGATAGATAGATAAACAGATAGATAGATAGACAGATAAACAGACAGACATGTAAATAGATAGATATATAGATAGATAGATAGATACACAGATAGATAGAAAGATAAACAGACAGACATGCAGAAAGCTAGATAGATAGATAAACAGACAGGCATGCAGAAAGATAGATAGATAGATAGATAGATAGATAGATAGATAGATAGATAGATAGATAGACAGATAAACAGACAGACATGCAGAAAGATAGGATAGATAGAAAGATAGATAGATAGACAGATAGAAAGACAGATAAACAGACAGACATGCAGATAGATAGATTGATAGACAGATAGATAAACATACAGTCATGTAGATAGATAGATGGATAAACAAATAGATAGATTGAAAAACAGACAGACATGCAGATAGATAGATAGATAAACAGATAGAAAGACAGATAAAAAGACAGACATGCAAATAGATAGATAGATAGATAGACAAACAGATAGATAGACAGATAAACAGAGAGACATGTAGATAGATAGATAGACAAACAGACAGACATGTAGAAAGATAGATAGATAGAGAGATAGATAGACAGATAAACAGACAGACATGCAGAAAGATAGAAAGATAGATAGATAGATAGATAGATAGATAGATAGATAGATAGATAGATAGATAGATAGATATTTAGATAGATAGATACACAGATAGAAAGACAGATAAACAGACAGACATTCAGATAGATAGATAGATAGATAGATAGATAGATAGATAGATAGATAGACATAGAAATAGACAGACATGCAGATAGATACATAGATAGATTGATAGATCGATAGATTGATAGATAGATAGATAGATAGATAGATAGATAGATAGATAAATAGATAGATAGATAAAAAGATAGACAGATAAATAGACAGACATGCAGATAGATAGATAGATAGATAGATGTATAGATAGATAGATAGATAGATAAAAAGACACACATGCAGATAGATAGATAGATAAATAGACAGACATGCAGATATATAGATAGATAGATAGATAGATAGACAGATAAACAGACAGACATGTAGATAGATAGATAGATAGATAGATGGATGGATGGATAGATAGATAGACAGATAAACAGACAGACATGCATAAAGATAGATAGATAGATAGATAGATAGATAGATAGATAGATAAACAGATAGACATGCAGATAGATAGAAAGACAGATAAACAGACAGACATGCAGATAGATAGATAGATAGATAGATAGATAGATAGATAAACATACAGACATGTAGATAGATAGATAGATAGATAGATAAACAAATAGATAGATTGAAAAACAGACATACATGCAGATAGATAGATAAACAGATAGAAAGACAGATAAAAAGACAGATATGCAGATAGATAGATAGATACACAAACAGATAGATAGATGGATAAACAGACAGACATGCAGATAGATAGATAGATAGATAGATGGATAGATAGATAGATTGATATATAGATAGATAGATAAGCAGATAGAAAAATAGACATGTAGATATATAGATAGATAAACATATAGATAGACAGATAAATAGACAGACATGTAAATAGATAGATAGATAGATAGATAGATAGATAGATAGATAGATACACAGATAGATAGAAAGATAAACAGACAGACATGCAGAAAGCTAGATAGATAGATAAACAGACAGGCATGCAGAAAGATAGATAGATAGATAGATAGATAGATAGATAGACAGATAAACAGACAGACATGCAGAAAGATAGGATAGATAGAAAGATAGATAGATAGACAGATAGAAAGACAGATAAACAGACAGACATGCAGATAGATAGATTGATAGACAGATAGATAAACATACAGTCATGTAGATAGATAGATGGATAAACAAATAGATAGATTGAAAAACAGACAGACATGCAGATAGATAGATAGATAAACAGATAGACAGACAGATAAAAAGACAGACATGCAAATAGATAGATAGATAGACAAACAGATAGATAGACGGATAAACAGACAAGATAGATAGATAGATAGATAGATAGATAGATAGATAGATAGATAAACAGACAGACATGTAGATAGATAGATAGATAAACATATAGATAGACAGATAAATAGACAGACATGCAGATAGATAGATAGATAAACAGACAGACATGCAGATAGATAGATAGATAAACATACAGACATGTAGATAGATAGATAGATAGATAGATAAACAAATAGATAGATTGAAAAACAGACAGACATGCAGATATATAGATAGATAGATACACAAACAGATAGATAGATGGATAAACAGACAGACATGCAGATAGATAGATAGATAGATAGATAGATAGATAGATAAGCAGATAGAAAATTAGATAAACAGATAGATAGATAGATAAACAGACAGACATGTAGATATATAGATAGATAAAAATATAGATAGACAGATAAATAGACAGACATGCAGATAGATAGATAGATAGATAGATAAACAGACAGACATGTAGATAGATTTATGGATAAACAGATAGATAGATAAACAGACAGACATGCAGAAAGATAGCTAGATTTATAGATAAACAGATAAAAAGATAAATAGATAGATAGATAAACAGATGGACATGCAGAAAGATAGATAGATAAACAGATAGATAGACAGATAAACAGACAGACAAGTAGATAGATAGATAGATAAACAGATAGATAGATAGACAGATAAACAGCCAGACATGTAGATAGATAGAAAGATAGATAGATAAACAGAAAGACATGCAGAAAGATAGATAGATAGATAAACAGATAGGCATGCAGAAAGATAGATAGATAGATAGATAGACAGATAAACAGACAGACATGCAGAAAGATAGAAGGATAGATAGAAAGATAGATAGATAGACAGATAGAAAGACAGATAAACAGACAGACATGCAGATAGATAGATTGATAGACAGATATATAAACATACAGTCATATAGATAGATAGATGGATAAACAAATAGATAGATTGAAAAACAGACAGACATGCAGATAGATAGATAGATAAACAGATAGACAGACAGATAAAAAGACAGACATGCAAATAGATAGATAGATAGACAAACAGATAGATAGACGGATAAACAGACAAACCTGCAGATAGATAGAAAGATAGATAGATAGATAGATAAGCAGATAGATAGATAGATAGATAGATAAACAGACAGACATGTAGATAGATAGATAGATAAACATATAGATAGACAGATAAATAGACAGACATGCAGATAGATAGATAAACAGACAGACATGCAGATAGATAGATAGATAAACATACAGACATGTAGATAGATAGATAGATAGATAGATAAACAAATAGATAGATTGAAAAACAGACAGACATGCAGATAGATAGATAGATAAACAGATAGAAAGACAGATAAAAAGACAGATATGCAGATAGAAAGATAGATAGATAGATACACAAACAGATAGATAGATGGATAAATAGACAGACATGCAGATAGATAGATAGATAGATAGATAGATAGATAAGCAGATAGAAAATTAGATGAACAGATAGATAGATAGATAAACAGACAGACATGTAGATATATAGATAGATAAAAATATAGATAGACAGATAAATAGACAGACATGCAGATAGATAGATAGATAGATAGATAAACAGACAGACATGTAGATAGATTTATGGATAAACAGATAGATAGATAAATAGATAAACAGACAGACATGCAGAAAGATAGCTAGATTTATAGATAAACAGATAAAAAGATAAATAGATAGATAGATAAACAGATGGACATGCAGAAAGATAGATAGATAAACAGATAGATAGACAGATAAACAGACAGACATGTAGATAGATAGATAGATAAACAGATAGATAGATAGACAGATAAACAGCCAGACATGTAGATAGATAGATACACAGATAGATAGAGAGGTAAACAGACAGACATGCAGAAAGCTAGATAGATAGATAAACTGATAGATAGATAAACAGATGGGTATGCAGAAAGATAGGTAGATAGATAGACAGATAAACAGACAGAAATGCAGATAGATAGATTGATAGACAGATAGATAAACATACAGACATGTAGATAGATAGATAAACAAATAGATAGATTGAAAAACAGACAGACATGCAGATAGATAGATAAACAGATAGAAAGACAGATAAAAAGACAGACATGCAAATAGATAGATAGATAGATAGACAAACAGATAGATAGACAGATAAACAGAGAGACATGTAGATAGATAGATAGATAGATAGATAGATAGATAGACAAACAGACAGACATGTAGAAAGATAGATAGATAGAGAGATAGATAGACAGATAAACAGACAGACATGCAGAAAGATAGAAAGATAGATAGATAGATAGATAGATAGATAGATAGATAGATAGATAGATAGATAGATAGATAGACATAGAAATAGACAGACATGCAGATAGATACATAGATAGATTGATAGATCGATAGATTGATAGATAGATAGATAGATAGATAAATAGATAGATAGATAAAAAGATAGACAGATAAATAGACAGACATGCAGATAGATAGATAGATAGATGTATAGATAGATAGATAGATAGATAAAAAGACACACATGCAGATAGATAGATAGATAAATAGACAGACATGCAGATATATAGATAGATAGATAGATAGATAGACAGATAAACAGACAGACATGTAGATAGATAGATAGATAGATAGATGGATGGATGGATAGATAGATAGACAGATAAACAGACAGACATGCATAAAGATAGATAGATAGATAGATAGATAGATAGATAGACAGATAAACAGATAGACATGCAGATAGATAGAAAGACAGATAAACAGACAGACATGCAGATAGATAGATAGATAGATAGATAGATAAACATACAGACATGTAGATAGATAGATAGATAAACAAATAGATAGATTGAAAAACAGACATACATGCAGATAGATAGATAAACAGATAGAAAGACAGATAAAAAGACAGATATGCAGATAGATAGATACACAAACAGATAGATAGATGGATAAACAGACAGACATGCAGATAGATAGATAGATAGATAGATGGATAGATAGATAGATTGATATATAGATAGATAGATAAGCAGATAGAAAAATAGACATGTAGATATATAGATAGATAAACATATAGATAGACAGATAAATAGACAGACATGCAGATAGATAGATAGATAGATAGATAAACAGAAAGACATGTAGATAGATTTATGGATAAACAGATAGATAGATAAACAGATAGATAGATAAATAGATAAACAGACAGACATGCAGAAAGATAGCTAGATTTATAGATAAACAGATAAAAAGATAGATAGATAGATAAACAGATGGACATGCAGAAAGATAGATAGATAAACAGATAGATAGACAGATAAACAGACAGACATGTAGATAGATAGATAAACAGATAGATAGATAGACAGATAAACAGACAGACATGTAAATAGATAGATAGATAGATAGATAGATAGATACACAGATAGATAGAAAGATAAACAGACAGACATGCAGAAAGCTAGATAGATAGATAAACAGACAGGCATGCAGAAAGATAGATAGATAGATAGATAGACAGATAAACAGACAGACATGCAGAAAGATAGGATAGATAGAAAGATAGATAGATAGACAGATAGAAAGACAGATAAACAGACAGACATGCAGATAGATAGATTGATAGACAGATAGATAAACATACAGTCATGTAGATAGATAGATGGATAAACAAATAGATAGATTGAAAAACAGACAGACATGCAGATAGATAGATAGATAAACAGATAGACAGACAGATAAAAAGACAGACGTGCAAATAGATAGATAGATAGACAAACAGATAGATAGACGGATAAACAGACAAACCTGCAGATAGATAGAAAGATAGATAGATAGATAGATAGATAAGCAGATAGATAGATAGATAGATAGATAGATAGATAAACAGACAGACATGTAGATAGATAGATAAACATATAGATAGACAGATAAATAGACAGACATGCAGATAGATAGATAGATAAACAGACAGACATGCAGATAGATAGATAGATAAACATACAGACATGTAGATAGATAGATAGATAGATAGATAGATAAACAAATAGATAGATTGAAAAACAGACAGACATGCAGATAGATAGATAGATAAACAGATAGAAAGACAGATAAAAAGACAGATATGCAGATAGATAGAAAGATAGATAGATAGATACACAAACAGATAGATAGATGGATAAACAGACAGACATGCAGATAGATAGATAGATAGATAGATAGATAGATAGATAGATAAGCAGATAGAAAATTAGATAAACAGATAGATAGATAGATAAACAGACAGACATGTAGATATATAGATAGATAAAAATATAGATAGACAGATAAATAGACAGACATGCAGATAGATAGATAGATAGATAGATAAACAGACAGACATGTAGATAGATTTATGGATAAACAGATAGATAGATAAATAGATAAACAGACAGACATGCAGAAAGATAGCTAGATTTATAGATAAACAGATAAAAAGATAAATAGATAGATAGATAAACAGATGGACATGCAGAAAGATAGATAGATAAACAGATAGATAGACAGATAAACAGACAGACATGTAGATAGATAGATAGATAAACAGATAGATAGATAGACAGATAAACAGCCAGACATGTAGATAGATAGATACACAGATAGATAGAGAGGTAAACAGACAGACATGCAGAAAGCTAGATAGATAGATAAACTGATAGATAGATAAACAGATGGGTATGCAGAAAGATAGGTAGATAGATAGACAGATAAACAGACAGACATGCAGAAAGATAGAAGGATAGATAGAAAGATAGAAAGATAGATAGATAGACAGATAGAAAGACAGATAAACAGACAGAAATGCAGATAGATAGATTGATAGACAGATAGATAAACATACAGACATGTAGATAGATAGATAAACAAATAGATAGATTGAAAAACAGACAGACATGCAGATAGATAGATAAACAGATAGAAAGACAGATAAAAAGACAGACATGCAAATAGATAGATAGATAGATAGACAAACAGATAGATAGACAGATAAACAGAGAGACATGTAGATAGATAGATAGATAGATAGATAGATAGATAGACAGATAGATAGATAGATAGATAGATAGACAAACAGACAGACATGTAGAAAGATAGATAGATAGAGAGATAGATAGACAGATAAACAGACAGACATGCAGAAAGATAGAAAGATAGATAGATAGATAGATAGATAGATAGATAGATAGATATTTAGATAGATAGATACACAGATAGAAAGAGGGATAAACAGACAGACATTCAGATAGATAGATAGATAGATAGATAGATAGATAGATAGATAGATAGACATAGAAATAGACAAACATGCAGATAGATAGAAAGATAGATAGATAAGCAGATAGATAGATAGATAAACAGACAGACATGTAGATAGATAGATAGATAGATAGATAGATACACAGATAGAAAGACAGACATGCAGATAGATAAATCGATAGATAAATAGATAGCTAGATAGATACATAGATAAACAGATAGACAGACAGACAAACAGACAGACATGTAGATAGATAGATAGATAGATAGATACAGATAGATAGACAGATAAACAGACAGACATGTAAATAGATAGATAGATAGATACACAGATAGATAGAAAGATAAACAGATAGATAGATAAACAGATGGACATGCAGAAAGATAGATAGATAGATAGATAGATAGATAGATAGATAGATAGATAGATAAACAGATAGATCGAAAGATAGATAGATAAATAAACAGATAGATAGATAAACAGACAGACATGCAGAAAGATAGCTAGATTTATAGATAAACAGATAGATAAACAGATAAATAGATAGATAGATAGATAGATAGATAAAAAGACGGACATGCAGAAAGATAGATAGATAGATAAACAGATAGATAGCCTTATAAACAGACAGACATGTAGATAGATAGAAAGATAGATAGATAAACAGACGGACATACAGAAAGAAAGATAGATAGACAGATAGATAGACAGATAAACAGACAGACATGTAGATAGATAGATAGATAGATAAATAGATAGATAAACAGAAAAACATGCAGAAAGATAGATAGATAAACAGATAGATAGATAAACAGACGGACATACAGAAAGATAGATAGATAGATAGACAGATAGATAGACAGATAAACAGACAGACATGTAGATAGATAGATAGATAGATAGATAGATAGATAGAAAGATAGATAGATACACATTTAGATAGAAAGATAAACAGACAGACATGCAGAAAGATAGATAGATAAACAGATAGATAGATAAACAGACGGACATGCAGAAAGATAGATAGATAGACAGATAGATAGACAGATAAACAGACAGACATGTAGATAGATAGATAGATAGATAGAAAGATAGATAGATACACATATAGATAGAAAGATAAACAGACAGACATGCACAAAGATAGATAGATAAACAGATAGATAGATAAAGAAGACGTACATGC
>JARGYO010000214.1:911907-1039407 GCA_029206835.1 Rana muscosa | reverse complement strand
TGCAGATAGATAGATAGATAAACATACAGACATGTAGATAGATAGATAGATAGATAGATAGATAAACAAATAGATAGATTGAAAAACAGACAGACATGCAGATATATAGATAGATAGATACACAAACAGATAGATAGATGGATAAACAGACAGACATGCAGATAGATAGATAGATAGATAGATAGATAGATAGATAGATAAGCAGATAGAAAATTAGATAAACAGATAGATAGATAGATAAACAGACAGACATGTAGATATATAGATAGATAAAAATATAGATAGACAGATAAATAGACAGACATGCAGATAGATAGATAGATAGATAGATAAACAGACAGACATGTAGATAGATTTATGGATAAACAGATAGATAGATAAACAGACAGACATGCAGAAAGATAGCTAGATTTATAGATAAACAGATAAAAAGATAAATAGATAGATAGATAAACAGATGGACATGCAGAAAGATAGATAGATAAACAGATAGATAGACAGATAAACAGACAGACAAGTAGATAGATAGATAGATAAACAGATAGATAGATAGACAGATAAACAGCCAGACATGTAGATAGATAGAAAGATAGATAGATAAACAGAAAGACATGCAGAAAGATAGATAGATAGATAAACAGATAGGCATGCAGAAAGATAGATAGATAGATAGATAGACAGATAAACAGACAGACATGCAGAAAGATAGAAGGATAGATAGAAAGATAGATAGATAGACAGATAGAAAGACAGATAAACAGACAGACATGCAGATAGATAGATTGATAGACAGATATATAAACATACAGTCATATAGATAGATAGATGGATAAACAAATAGATAGATTGAAAAACAGACAGACATGCAGATAGATAGATAGATAAACAGATAGACAGACAGATAAAAAGACAGACATGCAAATAGATAGATAGATAGACAAACAGATAGATAGACGGATAAACAGACAAACCTGCAGATAGATAGAAAGATAGATAGATAGATAGATAAGCAGATAGATAGATAGATAGATAGATAAACAGACAGACATGTAGATAGATAGATAGATAAACATATAGATAGACAGATAAATAGACAGACATGCAGATAGATAGATAAACAGACAGACATGCAGATAGATAGATAGATAAACATACAGACATGTAGATAGATAGATAGATAGATAGATAGATAAACAAATAGATAGATTGAAAAACAGACAGACATGCAGATAGATAGATAGATAAACAGATAGAAAGACAGATAAAAAGACAGATATGCAGATAGAAAGATAGATAGATAGATACACAAACAGATAGATAGATGGATAAATAGACAGACATGCAGATAGATAGATAGATAGATAGATAGATAGATAAGCAGATAGAAAATTAGATGAACAGATAGATAGATAGATAAACAGACAGACATGTAGATATATAGATAGATAAAAATATAGATAGACAGATAAATAGACAGACATGCAGATAGATAGATAGATAGATAGATAAACAGACAGACATGTAGATAGATTTATGGATAAACAGATAGATAGATAAATAGATAAACAGACAGACATGCAGAAAGATAGCTAGATTTATAGATAAACAGATAAAAAGATAAATAGATAGATAGATAAACAGATGGACATGCAGAAAGATAGATAGATAAACAGATAGATAGACAGATAAACAGACAGACATGTAGATAGATAGATAGATAAACAGATAGATAGATAGACAGATAAACAGCCAGACATGTAGATAGATAGATACACAGATAGATAGAGAGGTAAACAGACAGACATGCAGAAAGCTAGATAGATAGATAAACTGATAGATAGATAAACAGATGGGTATGCAGAAAGATAGGTAGATAGATAGACAGATAAACAGACAGAAATGCAGATTAGATTGATAGACAGATAGATAAACATACAGACATGTAGATAGATAGATAAACAAATAGATAGATTGAAAAACAGACAGACATGCAGATAGATAGATAAACAGATAGAAAGACAGATAAAAAGACAGACATGCAAATAGATAGATAGATAGATAGACAAACAGATAGATAGACAGATAAACAGAGAGACATGTAGATAGATAGATAGATAGATAGATAGACAAACAGACAGACATGTAGAAAGATAGAGAGATAGATAGACAGATAAACAGACAGACATGCAGAAAGATAGAAAGATAGATAGATAGATAGATAGATATTTAGATAGATAGATACACAGATAGAAAGACAGATAAACAGACAGACATTCAGATAGATAGATAGATAGATAGATAGATAGATAGATAGACATAGAAATAGACAGACATGCAGATAGATACATAGATAGATTGATAGATCGATAGATTGATAGATAGATAGATAGATAGATAGATAAATAGATAGATAGATAAAAAGATAGACAGATAAATAGACAGACATGCAGATAGATAGATAGATAGATGTATAGATAGATAGATAGATAGATAAAAAGACACACATGCAGATAGATAGATAGATAAATAGACAGACATGCAGATATATAGATAGATAGATAGATAGATAGACAGATAAACAGACAGACATGTAGATAGATAGATAGATAGATAGATGGATGGATGGATAGATAGATAGACAGATAAACAGACAGACATGCATAAAGATAGATAGATAGATAGATAGATAGATAGATAGACAGATAAACAGATAGACATGCAGATAGATAGAAAGACAGATAAACAGACAGACATGCAGATAGATAGATAGATAGATAGATAGATAAACATACAGACATGTAGATAGATAGATAGATAGATAGATAAACAAATAGATAGATTGAAAAACAGACATACATGCAGATAGATAGATAAACAGATAGAAAGACAGATAAAAAGACAGATATGCAGATAGATAGATACACAAACAGATAGATAGATGGATAAACAGACAGACATGCAGATAGATAGATAGATAGATAGATAGATGGATAGATAGATAGATTGATATATAGATAGATAGATAAGCAGATAGAAAAATAGACATGTAGATATATAGATAGATAAACATATAGATAGACAGATAAATAGACAGACATGCAGATAGATAGATAGATAGATAGATAAACAGAAAGACATGTAGATAGATTTATGGATAAACAGATAGATAGATAAACAGATAGATAGATAAATAGATAAACAGACAGACATGCAGAAAGATAGCTAGATTTATAGATAAACAGATAAAAAGATAGATAGATAGATAAACAGATGGACATGCAGAAAGATAGATAGATAAACAGATAGATAGACAGATAAACAGACAGACATGTAGATAGATAGATAAACAGATAGATAGATAGACAGATAAACAGACAGACATGTAAATAGATAGATAGATAGATAGATAGATAGATAGATACACAGATAGATAGAAAGATAAACAGACAGACATGCAGAAAGCTAGATAGATAGATAAACAGACAGACATGCAGAAAGATAGGATAGATAGAAAGATAGATAGATAGACAGATAGAAAGACAGATAAACAGACAGACATGCAGATAGATAGATTGATAGACAGATAGATAAACATACAGTCATGTAGATAGATAGATGGATAAACAAATAGATAGATTGAAAAACAGACAGACATGCAGATAGATAGATAGATAAACAGATAGACAGACAGATAAAAAGACAGACGTGCAAATAGATAGATAGATAGACAAACAGATAGATAGACGGATAAACAGACAAACCTGCAGATAGATAGAAAGATAGATAGATAGATAGATAGATAAGCAGATAGATAGATAGATAGATAGATAGATAGATAAACAGACAGACATGTAGATAGATAGATAGATAAACATATAGATAGACAGATAAATAGACAGACATGCAGATAGATAGATAGATAAACAGACAGACATGCAGATAGATAGATAGATAAACATACAGACATGTAGATAGATAGATAGATAGATAGATAGATAAACAAATAGATAGATTGAAAAACAGACAGACATGCAGATAGATAGATAGATAAACAGATAGAAAGACAGATAAAAAGACAGATATGCAGATAGATAGAAAGATAGATAGATAGATACACAAACAGATAGATAGATGGATAAACAGACAGACATGCAGATAGATAGATAGATAGATAGATAGATAGATAAGCAGATAGAAAATTAGATAAACAGATAGATAGATAGATAAACAGACAGACATGTAGATATATAGATAGATAAAAATATAGATAGACAGATAAATAGACAGACATGCAGATAGATAGATAGATAGATAGATAAACAGACAGACATGTAGATAGATTTATGGATAAACAGATAGATAGATAAATAGATAAACAGACAGACATGCAGAAAGATAGCTAGATTTATAGATAAACAGATAAAAAGATAAATAGATAGATAGATAAACAGATGGACATGCAGAAAGATAGATAGATAAACAGATAGATAGACAGATAAACAGACAGACATGTAGATAGATAGATAGATAAACAGATAGATAGATAGACAGATAAACAGCCAGACATGTAGATAGATAGATACACAGATAGATAGAGAGGTAAACAGACAGACATGCAGAAAGCTAGATAGATAGATAAACTGATAGATAGATAAACAGATGGGTATGCAGAAAGATAGGTAGATAGATAGACAGATAAACAGACAGACATGCAGAAAGATAGAAGGATAGATAGAAAGATAGAAAGATAGATAGATAGACAGATAGAAAGACAGATAAACAGACAGAAATGCAGATAGATAGATTGATAGACAGATAGATAAACATACAGACATGTAGATAGATAGATAAACAAATAGATAGATTGAAAAACAGACAGACATGCAGATAGATAGATAAACAGATAGAAAGACAGATAAAAAGACAGACATGCAAATAGATAGATAGATAGATAGACAAACAGATAGATAGACAGATAAACAGAGAGACATGTAGATAGATAGATAGATAGATAGATAGATAGACAGATAGATAGATAGATAGATAGATAGATAGACAAACAGACAGACATGTAGAAAGATAGATAGATAGAGAGATAGATAGACAGATAAACAGACAGACATGCAGAAAGATAGAAAGATAGATAGATAGATAGATAGATAGATAGATAGATAGATAGATAGATATTTAGATAGATAGATACACAGATAGAAAGAGGGATAAACAGACAGACATTCAGATAGATAGATAGATAGATAGATAGATAGATAGATAGATAGACATAGAAATAGACAAACATGCAGATAGATAGAAAGATAGATAGATAGATAAGCAGATAGATAGATAGATAAACAGACAGACATGTAGATAGATAGATAGATAGATAGATAGATACACAGATAGAAAGACAGACATGCAGATAGATAAATCGATAGATAAATAGATAGCTAGATAGATACATAGATAAACAGATAGACAGACAGACAAACAGACAGACATGTAGATAGATAGATAGATAGATACAGATAGATAGACAGATAAACAGACAGACATGTAAATAGATAGATAGATAGATACACAGATAGATAGAAAGATAAACAGATAGATAGATAAACAGATGGACATGCAGAAAGATAGATAGATAGATAGATAGATAGATAGATAGATAGATAAACAGATAGATCGAAAGATAGATAGATAAATAAACTGATAGATAGATAAACAGACAGACATGCAGAAAGATAGCTAGATTTATAGATAAACAGATAGATAAACAGATAAATAGATAGATAGATAGATAGATAGATAGATAAAAAGACGGACATGCAGAAAGATAGATAGATAGATAAACAGATAGATAGCCTTATAAACAGACAGACATGTAGATAGATAGAAAGATAGATAGATAAACAGACGGACATACAGAAAGAAAGATAGATAGACAGATAGATAGACAGATAAACAGACAGACATGTAGATAGATAGATAGATAGATAGATAGATAAACAGAAAAACATGCAGAAAGATAGATAGATAAACAGATAGATAGATAAACAGACGGACATACAGAAAGATAGATAGACAGATAGATAGACAGATAAACAGACAGACATGTAGATAGATAGATAGATAGATAGATAGATAGAAAGATAGATAGATACACATTTAGATAGAAAGATAAACAGACAGACATGCAGAAAGATAGATAGATAAACAGATAGATAGATAAACAGACGGACATGCAGAAAGATAGATAGATAGATAGACAGATAGATAGACAGATAAACAGACAGACATGTAGATAGATAGATAGATAGATAGAAAGATAGATAGATACACATATAGATAGAAAGATAAACAGACAGACATGCACAAAGATAGATAGATAAACAGATAGATAGATAAAGAAGACGTACATGCAGATAGATAGATCGACAGATAGATAGACAGATAAACAGAGAGACATGTAGATAGATAGATAGACAGATAGATAGATAGATAGACAAACAGACAGACATGTAGAAAGATAGAGAGATAGATAGATAGATAGATAGATAGATAGATAGAAAGATAGATAGACAGATAAACAGACAGACATGCAGAAAGATAGAAAGATAGATAGATAGATAGATAGATAGATAGATAGATAAATAGATAGATATTTAGATAGATAGATAGATAACCAGATAGAAAGACAGATAAACAGACAGACATTCAGATAGATAGATAGATAGATAGATAGACATAGAAATAGACAGACATGCAGATAGATACATAGATAGATTGATAGATCGATAGATTGATAGATAGATAGATAGATAGATAGATAAATAGATAGATAAATAGATAGATATATAAAAAGATAGACAGACATGCAGATAGATAGATATATAGATAAAAAGACACACATGCAGATAGGTAGATAGATAAATAGACAGACATGCAGATAGATAGATAGACAGATAAACAGACAGATAGAAAGATAGATAGATAGATAGATAGACAGATAAACAGACAGACATGCATAAAGATAGATAGATAGATAGATAGATAGACAGATAAACAGATAGACATGCAGATAGATAGAAAGATAGAAAGACAGATAAACAGACAGACATGCAGATAGATAGATAGATCGATAGATAGATAGATAGATAGATAAACATTCAGACATGTAGATAGATAGATAGATAAACAAATAGATATATTGAAAAACAGACATACATGCAGATAGATAGATAAACAGATAGAAAGACAGATAAAAAGACAGACATGTAGATAGATAGATAGATAGATAGATAGAAAGATAGATAGATACACATTTAGATAGAAAGATAAACAGACAGACATGCAGAAAGATAGATAGATAAACAGATAGATAGATAAACAGACGGACATGCAGAAAGATAGATGGATAGATAGATAGACAGATAAACAGACAGACATGTAGATAGATAGATAGATAGATAGATAGATAGATAGAAAGATAGATAGATACACATATAGATAGAAAGATAAACAGACAGACATGCAGAAAGATAGATAGATAGATAGATAGATAGATACATAGATAAACAGATAGACAGATAGATAGACAGACAAACAGACAGACATGTAGATAGATAGATAGATACAGATAGATAGACAGATAAACAGACAGACATGTAAATAGATAGATAGATACACAGATAGATAGAAAGATAAACAGATAGATAGATAAACAGACGGACATGCAGAAAGATAGATAGATAGATAGATAGATAGATAGATAGATAGATAGATAAACAGATAGATCGAAAGATAGATAGATAAATAAACAGATAGATAGATAAACAGACAGACATGCAGAAATCTAGATAGATAGATAAACTGATAGATAGATAAACAGATGGGCATGCAGAAAGATAGGTAGATAGATAGATAGATAGACAGATAAGAAGGATAGATAGAAAGATAGAAAGATAGATAGATAGACAGATAGAAAGACAGATAAACAGACAGACATGCAGATAGATAGATTGATAGATAGATAGATAAACATACAGACATGTAGATAGATAGATAGATAAACAAATAGATAGATTGAAAAACAGACAGACATGCAGATATAGATAAACAGATAGAAAGACAGATAAAAAGACAGACATGCAAATAGATAGACAAACAGATAGATAGACGGATAAACAGACAAACATGCAGATAGATAGAAAGATAGATAGATAGATAAGCAGATAGATAGATAGATACACAGACAGACATGTAGATAGATAGATAGATAGATACACAGATAGAAAGACAGACATGCAGATAGATAAATCGATAGATAAATAGATAGATAGATAGATACATAGATAAACAGATAGACAAACAGACAGACATGTAGATAGATAGATAGATACAGATAGATAGACAGATAAACAGACAGACATGTAAATAGATAGATAGATAGATACACAGATAGATAGAAAGATAAACAGATAGATAGATAAACAGATGGACATGCAGAAAGATAGATAGATAGATAGATAGATAGATAAACAGATAGATCGAAAGATAGATAGATAAATAAACAGATAGATAGATAAACAGACAGACATGCAGAAAGATAGCTAGATTTATAGATAAACAGATAGATAAACAGATAAATAGATAGATAGATAGATAGATAGATAAAAAGACGGACATGCAGAAAGATAGATAGATCGATAAACAGATAGATAGCCTTATAAACAGACAGACATGTAGATAGATAGAAAGATAGATAGATAAACAGAAAGACATGCAGAAAGATAGATAGATAGATAAACAGATAGGCATGCAGAAAGATAGATAGATAGATAGATAGACAGATAAACAGACAGACATGCAGAAAGATAGAAGGATAGATAGAAAGATAGATAGATAGACAGATAGAAAGACAGATAAACAGACAGACATGCAGATAGATAGATTGATAGACAGATAGATAAACATACAGTCATGTAGATAGATAGATGGATAAACAAATAGATAGATTGAAAAACAGACAGACATGCAGATAGATAGATAGATAAACAGATAGACAGACAGATAAAAAGACAGACATGCAAATAGATAGATAGATAGACAAACAGATAGATAGATGGATAAACAGACAAACCTGCAGATAGATAGAAAGATGGATAGATAGATAGATAGATAGATAGATAGATAAGCAGATAGATAGATAGATAGATAGATAAACAGACAGACATGTAGATAGATAGATAAACATATAGATAGACAGATAAATAGACAGACATGCAGATAGATAGATAGATAAACAGACAGACATGCAGATAGATAGATAGATAAACATACAGACATGTAGATAGATAGATAGATAGATAGATAAACAAATATATAGATTGAAAAACAGACAGACATGCAGTTAGATAGATAGATAAACAGATAGAAAGACAGATAAAAAGACAGATATGCAGATAGATAGAAAGATAGATAGATATATACACAAACAGATAGATAGATGGATAAACAGACAGACATGCAGATAGATAGATAGATAGATAGATAGATAAGCAGATAGAAAATTAGATAAACAGATAGATAGATAGATAAACAGACAGACATGTAGATATATAGATAGATAAAAATATAGATAGACAGATAAATAGACAGACATGCAGATAGATAGATAGATAGATAAACAGACAGACATGTAGATAGATTTATGGATAAACAGATAGATAGATAAATAGATAAACAGACAGACATGCAGAAAGATAGCTAGATTTATAGATAAACAGATAAAAAGATAAATAGATAGATAGATAAACAGATGGACATGCAGAAAGATAGATAGATAAACAGATAGATAGACAGATAAACAGACAGACATGTAGATAGATAGATAAACAGATAGATAGATAGACAGATAAACAGCCAGACATGTAGATAGATAGATACACAGATAGATAGAGAGGTAAACAGACAGACATGCAGAAAGCTAGATAGATAGATAAACTGATAGATAGATAAACAGATGGGTATGCAGAAAGATAGGTAGATAGATAGACAGATAAACAGACAGACATGCAGAAAGATAGAAGGATAGATAGAAAGATAGAAAGATAGATAGATAGACAGATAGAAAGACAGATAAACAGACAGAAATGTAGATAGATAGATAGACAAACAGATAGATAGACAGATAAACAGAGAGACATGTAGATAGATAGATAGATAGATAGATAGATAGATAGACAGATAGATAGATAGACAAACAGACAGACATGTAGAAAGATAGAGAGATAGATAGACAGATAAACAGACAGACATGCAGAAAGATAGAAAGATAGATAGATAGATAGATAGATACATAGATAGATATTTAGATAGATAGATACACAGATAGAAAGACAGATAAACAGACAGACATTCAGATAGATAGATAGATAGATAGATAGATAGATAGATAGATAGATAGACATAGAAATAGACAAACATGCAGATAGATAGAAAGATAGATAGATAGATAGATAAGCAGATAGATAGATAGATAAACAGACAGACATGTAGATAGATAGATAGATAGATAGATACACAGATAGAAAGACAGACATGCAGATAGATAAATCGATAGATAAATAGATAGCTAGATAGATACATAGATAAACAGATAGACAGACAGACAAACAGACAGACATGTAGATAGATAGATAGATACAGATAGATAGACAGATAAACAGACAGACATGTAAATAGATAGATAGATAGATACACAGATAGATAGAAAGATAAACAGATAGATAGATAAACAGATGGACATGCAGAAAGATAGATAGATAGATAGATAGATAGATAAACAGATAGATCGAAAGATAGATAGATAAATAAACAGATAGATAGATAAACAGACAGACATGCAGAAAGATAGCTAGATTTATAGATAAACAGATAGATAAACAGATAAATAGATAGATAGATAGATAGATAGATAGATAAAAAGACGGACATGCAGAAAGATAGATAGATAGATAAACAGATAGATAGCCTTATAAACAGACAGACATGTAGATAGATAGAAAGATAGATAGATAAACAGAAAGACATGCAGAAAGATAGATAGATAGATAAACAGATAGATAGATAAACAGACGGACATACAGAAAGAAAGATAGATAGACAGATAGATAGACAGATAAACAGACAGACATGTAGATAGATAGATAGATAGATAGATAGATAGATAGATAGATACACAGAAAGACATGCAGAAAGATAGATAGATAAACAGATAGATAGATAAACAGACGGACATACAGAAAGATAGATAGATAGATAGACAGATAGATAGACAGATAAACAGACAGACATGTAGATAGATAGATAGATAGATAGATAGATAGAAAGATACACATATAGATAGAAAGATAAACAGACAGACATGCACAAAGATAGATAGATAAACAGATAGATAGATAAACAGATGGACATGCACAAAGATAGATATATAGATCGACAGATAGATAGACAGATAAACAGAGAGACATGTAGATAGATAGATAGACAGATAGATAGATAGATAGATAGATAGACAAACAGACAGACATGTAGAAAGATAGAGAGATAGATAGATAGATAGACAGATAAACAGACAGACATGCAGAAAGATAGAAAGATAGATAGATAGATAGATAGATAGATAGATAGATATTTAGATAGATAGATAACCAGATAGAAAGACAGATAAACAGACAGACATTCAGATAGATAGATAGATAGATAGATAGATAGATAGATAGACATAGAAATAGACAGACATGCAGCTAGATACATAGATAGATTGATAGATCGATAGATTGATAGATAGATAGATAGATAGATAGATAGATAGATAGATAAATAGATAGATAAATAGATAGATAGATAAAAAGATAGACAGACATGCAGATAGATAGATATATAGATAAAAAGACACACATGCAGATAGGTAGATAGATAAATAGACAGACATGCAGATAGATAGATAGACAGATAAACAGACAGATAGAAAGATAGATAGATAGATGGATGGATAGATAGATAGACAGATAAACAGACAGACATGCATAAAGATAGATAGATAGATAGATAGATAGATAGATGGATAGATAGATAGATTGATATATAGATAGATAGATAAGCAGATAGAAAAATAGACATGTAGATATATAGATAGATAAACATATAGATAGACAGATAAATAGACAGACATGCAGATAGATAGATAGATAGATAGATAAACAGAAAGACATGTAGATAGATTTATGGATAAACAGATAGATAGATAAACAGATAGATAGATAAATAGATAAACAGACAGACATGCAGAAAGATAGCTAGATTTATAGATAAACAGATAAAAAGATAGATAGATAGATAAACAGATGGACATGCAGAAAGATAGATAGATAAACAGATAGATAGACAGATAAACAGACAGACATGTAGATAGATAGATAAACAGATAGATAGATAGACAGATAAACAGACAGACATGTAAATAGATAGATAGATAGATACACAGATAGATAGAAAGATAAACAGACAGACATGCAGAAAGCTAGATAGATAGATAAACAGACAGGCATGCAGAAAGATAGATAGATAGATAGATAGATAGATAGATAGACAGATAAACAGACAGACATGCAGAAAGATAGGATAGATAGAAAGATAGATAGATAGACAGATAGAAAGACAGATAAACAGACAGACATGCAGATAGATAGATTGATAGACAGATAGATAAACATACAGTCATGTAGATAGATAGATGGATAAACAAATAGATAGATTGAAAAACAGACAGACATGCAGATAGATAGATAGATAAACAGATAGACAGACAGATAAAAAGACAGACGTGCAAATAGATAGATAGATAGACAAACAGATAGATAGACGGATAAACAGACAAACCTGCAGATAGATAGAAAGATAGATAGATAGATAGATAGATAGATAGATAAACAGACAGACATGTAGATAGATAGATAGATAAACATATAGATAGACAGATAAATAGACAGACATGCAGATAGATAGATAGATAAACAGACAGACATGCAGATAGATAGATAGATAAACATACAGACATGTAGATAGATAGATAGATAGATAGATAAACAAATAGATAGATTGAAAAACAGACAGACATGCAGATAGATAGATAGATAAACAGATAGAAAGACAGATAAAAAGACAGATATGCAGATAGATAGAAAGATAGATAGATAGATACACAAACAGATAGATAGATGGATAAACAGACAGACATGCAGATAGATAGATAGATAGATAGATAGATAGATAGATAGATAGATAAGCAGATAGAAAATTAGATAAACAGATAGATAGATAGATAAACAGACAGACATGTAGATATATAGATAGATAAAAATATAGATAGACAGATAAATAGACAGACATGCAGATAGATAGATAGATAGATAGATAAACAGACAGACATGTAGATAGATTTATGGATAAACAGATAGATAGATAAATAGATAAACAGACAGACATGCAGAAAGATAGCTAGATTTATAGATAAACAGATAAAAAGATAAATAGATAGATAGATAAACAGATGGACATGCAGAAAGATAGATAGATAAACAGATAGATAGACAGATAAACAGACAGACATGTAGATAGATAGATAGATAAACAGATAGATAGATAGACAGATAAACAGCCAGACATGTAGATAGATAGATACACAGATAGATAGAGAGGTAAACAGACAGACATGCAGAAAGCTAGATAGATAGATAAACTGATAGATAGATAAACAGATGGGTATGCAGAAAGATAGGTAGATAGATAGACAGATAAACAGACAGACATGCAGAAAGATAGAAGGATAGATAGAAAGATAGAAAGATAGATAGATAGACAGATAGAAAGACAGATAAACAGACAGAAATGCAGATAGATAGATTGATAGACAGATAGATAAACATACAGACATGTAGATAGATAGATAAACAAATAGATAGATTGAAAAACAGACAGACATGCAGATAGATAGATAAACAGATAGAAAGACAGATAAAAAGACAGACATGCAAATAGATAGATAGATAGATAGACAAACAGATAGATAGACAGATAAACAGAGAGACATGTAGATAGATAGATAGATAGATAGATAGATAGACAGATAGATAGATAGATAGATAGATAGACAAACAGACAGACATGTAGAAAGATAGATAGATAGAGAGATAGATAGACAGATAAACAGACAGACATGCAGAAAGATAGAAAGATAGATAGATAGATAGATAGATAGATATTTAGATAGATAGATACACAGATAGAAAGAGGGATAAACAGACAGACATTCAGATAGATAGATAGATAGATAGATAGATAGATAGATAGATAGATAGGCATAGAAATAGACAAACATGCAGATAGATAGAAAGATAGATAGATAGATAAGCAGATAGATAGATAGATAAACAGACAGACATGTAGATAGATAGATAGATAGATAGATACACAGATAGAAAGACAGACATGCAGATAGATAAATCGATAGATAAATAGATAGCTAGATAGATACATAGATAAACAGATAGACAGACAGACAAACAGACAGACATGTAGATAGATAGATAGATAGATACAGATAGATAGACAGATAAACAGACAGACATGTAAATAGATAGATAGATAGATACACAGATAGATAGAAAGATAAACAGATAGATAGATAAACAGATGGACATGCAGAAAGATAGATAGATAGATAGATAGATAGATAGATAGATAGATAAACAGATAGATCGAAAGATAGATAGATAAATAAACTGATAGATAGATAAACAGACAGACATGCAGAAAGATAGCTAGATTTATAGATAAACAGATAGATAAACAGATAAATAGATAGATAGATAGATAGATAGATAAAAAGACGGACATGCAGAAAGATAGATAGATAGATAAACAGATAGATAGCCTTATAAACAGACAGACATGTAGATAGATAGAAAGATAGATAGATAAACAGACGGACATACAGAAAGAAAGATAGATAGACAGATAGATAGACAGATAAACAGACAGACATGTAGATAGATAGATAGATAGATAGATAGATAAACAGAAAAACATGCAGAAAGATAGATAGATAAACAGATAGATAGATAAACAGACGGACATACAGAAAGATAGATAGATAGATAGACAGATAGATAGACAGATAAACAGACAGACATGTAGATAGATAGATAGATAGATAGATAGATAGATAGATAGAAAGATAGATAGATACACATTTAGATAGAAAGATAAACAGACAGACATGCAGAAAGATAGATAGATAAACAGATAGATAGATAAACAGACGGACATGCAGAAAGATAGATAGATAGACAGATAGATAGACAGATAAACAGACAGACATGTAGATAGATAGATAGATAGATAGAAAGATAGATAGATACACATATAGATAGAAAGATAAACAGACAGACATGCACAAAGATAGATAGATAAACAGATAGATAGATAAAGAAGACGTACATGCAGATAGATAGATCGACAGATAGATAGACAGATAAACAGAGAGACATGTAGATAGATAGATAGACAGATAGATAGATAGATAGACAAACAGACAGACATGTAGAAAGATAGAGAGATAGATAGATAGATAGATAGAAAGATAGATAGACAGATAAACAGACAGACATGCAGAAAGATAGAAAGATAGATAGATAGATAGATAGATAGATAGATAGATAGATAGATAGATAGATAAATAGATAGATATTTAGATAGATAGATAGATAACCAGATAGAAAGACAGATAAACAGACAGACATTCAGATAGATAGATAGATAGATAGATAGACATAGAAATAGACAGACATGCAGATAGATACATAGATAGATTGATAGATCGATAGATTGATAGATAGATAGATAGATAGATAGATAAATAGATAGATAAATAGATAGATATATAAAAAGATAGACAGACATGCAGATAGATAGATATATAGATAAAAAGACACACATGCAGATAGGTAGATAGATAAATAGACAGACATGCAGATAGATAGATAGACAGATAAACAGACAGATAGAAAGATAGATAGATAGATAGATAGACAGATAAACAGACAGACATGCATAAAGATAGATAGATAGATAGATAGATAGACAGATAAACAGATAGACATGCAGATAGATAGAAAGATAGAAAGACAGATAAACAGACAGACATGCAGATAGATAGATAGATCGATAGATAGATAGATAGATAGATAGATAAACATTCAGACATGTAGATAGATAGATAGATAAACAAATAGATATATTGAAAAACAGACATACATGCAGATAGATAGATAAACATATAGAAAGACAGATAAAAAGACAGACATGTAGATAGATAGATAGATAGATAGATAGAAAGATAGATAGATACACATTTAGATAGAAAGATAAACAGACAGACATGCAGAAAGATAGATAGATAAACAGATAGATAGATAAACAGACGGACATGCAGAAAGATAGATGGATAGATAGATAGACAGATAAACAGACAGACATGTAGATAGATAGATAGATAGATAGATAGATAGATAGATAGATAGAAAGATAGATAGATACACATATAGATAGAAAGATAAACAGACAGACATGCAGAAAGATAGATAGATAGATAGATAGATAGATAGATAGATAGATACATAGATAGATACATAGATAAACAGATAGATAGACAGACAAACAGACAGACATGTAGATAGATAGATAGATACAGATAGATAGACAGATAAACAGACAGACATGTAAATAGATAGATAGATACACAGATAGATAGAAAGATAAACAGATAGATAGATAAACAGACGGACATGCAGAAAGATAGATAGATAGATAGATAAACAGATAGATCGAAAGATAGATAGATAAATAAACAGATAGATAGATAAACAGACAGACATGCAGAAATCTAGATAGATAGATAAACTGATAGATAGATAAACAGATGGGCATGCAGAAAGATAGGTAGATAGATAGATAGATAGACAGATAAGAAGGATAGATAGAAAGATAGAAAGATAGATAGATAGACAGATAGAAAGACAGATAAACAGACAGACATGCAGATAGATAGATTGATAGATAGATAGATAAACATACAGACATGTAGATAGATAGATAGATAAACAAATAGATAGATTGAAAAACAGACAGACATGCAGATATAGATAAACAGATAGAAAGACAGATAAAAAGACAGACATGCAAATAGATAGACAAACAGATAGATAGACGGATAAACAGACAAACATGCAGATAGATAGAAAGATAGATAGATAGATAAGCAGATAGATAGATAGATACACAGACAGACATGTAGATAGATAGATAGATAGATACACAGATAGAAAGACAGACATGCAGATAGATAAATCGATAGATAAATAGATAGATAGATAGATACATAGATAAACAGATAGACAAACAGACAGACATGTAGATAGATAGATAGATACAGATAGATAGACAGATAAACAGACAGACATGTAAATAGATAGATAGATAGATACACAGATAGATAGAAAGATAAACAGATAGATAGATAAACAGATGGACATGCAGAAAGATAGATAGATAGATAGATAGATAGATAAACAGATAGATCGAAAGATAGATAAATAAACAGATAGATAGATAAACAGACAGACATGCAGAAAGATAGCTAGATTTATAGATAAACAGATAGATAAACAGATAAATAGATAGATAGATAGATAGATAGATAAAAAGACGGACATGCAGAAAGATAGATAGATCGATAAACAGATAGATAGCCTTATAAACAGACAGACATGTAGATAGATAGAAAGATAGATAGATAAACAGAAAGACATGCAGAAAGATAGATAGATAGATAAACAGATAGGCATGCAGAAAGATAGATAGATAGATAGATAGACAGATAAACAGACAGACATGCAGAAAGATAGAAGGATAGATAGAAAGATAGATAGATAGACAGATAGAAAGACAGATAAACAGACAGACATGCAGATAGATAGATTGATAGACAGATAGATAAACATACAGTCATGTAGATAGATAGATGGATAAACAAATAGATAGATTGAAAAACAGACAGACATGCAGATAGATAGATAGATAAACAGATAGACAGACAGATAAAAAGACAGACATGCAAATAGATAGATAGATAGACAAACAGATAGATAGATGGATAAACAGACAAACCTGCAGATAGATAGAAAGATAGATAGATAGATAGATAGATAGATAGATAGATAAGCAGATAGATAGATAGATAGATAGATAAACAGACAGACATGTAGATAGATAGATAAACATATAGATAGACAGATAAATAGACAGACATGCAGATAGATAGATAGATAAACAGACAGACATGCAGATAGATAGATAGATAAACATACAGACATGTAGATAGATAGATAGATAGATAGATAAACAAATATATAGATTGAAAAACAGACAGACATGCAGTTAGATAGATAGATAAACAGATAGAAAGACAGATAAAAAGACAGATATGCAGATAGATAGAAAGATAGATAGATATATACACAAACAGATAGATAGATGGATAAACAGACAGACATGCAGATAGATAGATAGATAGATAGATAGATAAGCAGATAGAAAATTAGATAAACAGATAGATAGATAGATAAACAGACAGACATGTAGATATATAGATAGATAAAAATATAGATAGACAGATAAATAGACAGACATGCAGATAGATAGATAGATAGATAAACAGACAGACATGTAGATAGATTTATGGATAAACAGATAGATAGATAAATAGATAAACAGACAGACATGCAGAAAGATAGCTAGATTTATAGATAAACAGATAAAAAGATAAATAGATAGATAGATAAACAGATGGACATGCAGAAAGATAGATAGATAAACAGATAGATAGACAGATAAACAGACAGACATGTAGATAGATAGATAAACAGATAGATAGATAGACAGATAAACAGCCAGACATGTAGATAGATAGATACACAGATAGATAGAGAGGTAAACAGACAGACATGCAGAAAGCTAGATAGATAGATAAACTGATAGATAGATAAACAGATGGGTATGCAGAAAGATAGGTAGATAGATAGACAGATAAACAGACAGACATGCAGAAAGATAGAAGGATAGATAGAAAGATAGAAAGATAGATAGATAGACAGATAGAAAGACAGATAAACAGACAGAAATGTAGATAGATAGATAGACAAACAGATAGATAGACAGATAAACAGAGAGACATGTAGATAGATAGATAGATAGATAGATAGATAGATAGATAGATAGATAGACAGATAGATAGATAGACAAACAGACAGACATGTAGAAAGATAGAGAGATAGATAGACAGATAAACAGACAGACATGCAGAAAGATAGAAAGATAGATAGATAGATAGATAGATAGATAGATACATAGATAGATATTTAGATAGATAGATACACAGATAGAAAGACAGATAAACAGACAGACATTCAGATAGATAGATAGATAGATAGATAGATAGATAGACATAGAAATAGACAAACATGCAGATAGATAGAAAGATAGATAGATAGATAGATAAGCAGATAGATAGATAGATAAACAGACAGACATGTAGATAGATAGATAGATAGATAGATACACAGATAGAAAGACAGACATGCAGATAGATAAATCGATAGATAAATAGATAGCTAGATAGATACATAGATAAACAGATAGACAGACAGACAAACAGACAGACATGTAGATAGATAGATAGATACAGATAGATAGACAGATAAACAGACAGACATGTAAATAGATAGATAGATAGATACACAGATAGATAGAAAGATAAACAGATAGATAGATAAACAGATGGACATGCAGAAAGATAGATAGATAGATAGATAGATAGATAGATAAACAGATAGATCGAAAGATAGATAGATAAATAAACAGATAGATAGATAAACAGACAGACATGCAGAAAGATAGCTAGATTTATAGATAAACAGATAGATAAACAGATAAATAGATAGATAGATAGATAGATAGATAAAAAGACGGACATGCAGAAAGATAGATAGATAGATAAACAGATAGATAGCCTTATAAACAGACAGACATGTAGATAGATAGAAAGATAGATAGATAAACAGAAAGACATGCAGAAAGATAGATAGATAGATAAACAGATAGATAGATAAACAGACGGACATACAGAAAGAAAGATAGATAGACAGATAGATAGACAGATAAACAGACAGACATGTAGATAGATAGATAGATAGATAGATAGATAGATAGATAGATAGATAGATAGATAAACAGAAAGACATGCAGAAAGATAGATAGATAAACAGATAGATAGATAAACAGACGGACATACAGAAAGATAGATAGATAGATAGACAGATAGATAGACAGATAAACAGACAGACATGTAGATAGATAGATAGATAGATAGATAGATAGAAAGATACACATATAGATAGAAAGATAAACAGACAGACATGCACAAAGATAGATAGATAAACAGATAGATAGATAAACAGATGGACATGCACAAAGATAGATATATAGATCGACAGATAGATAGACAGATAAACAGAGAGACATGTAGATAGATAGATAGACAGATAGATAGATAGATAGATAGATAGACAAACAGACAGACATGTAGAAAGATAGAGAGATAGATAGATAGATAGACAGATAAACAGACAGACATGCAGAAAGATAGAAAGATAGATAGATAGATAGATAGATAGATAGATAGATATTTAGATAGATAGATAACCAGATAGAAAGACAGATAAACAGACAGACATTCAGATAGATAGATAGATAGATAGATAGATAGATAGATAGACATAGAAATAGACAGACATGCAGCTAGATACATAGATAGATTGATAGATCGATAGATTGATAGATAGATAGATAGATAGATAGATAGATAAATAGATAGATAAATAGATAGATAGATAAAAAGATAGACAGACATGCAGATAGATAGATATATAGATAAAAAGACACACATGCAGATAGGTAGATAGATAAATAGACAGACATGCAGATAGATAGATAGACAGATAAACAGACAGATAGAAAGATAGATAGATAGATGGATGGATAGATAGATAGACAGATAAACAGACAGACATGCATAAAGATAGATAGATAGATAGATAGATAGATGGATAGATAGATAGATTGATATATAGATAGATAGATAAGCAGATAGAAAAATAGACATGTAGATATATAGATAGATAAACATATAGATAGACAGATAAATAGACAGACATGCAGATAGATAGATAGTTAGATAGATAAACAGAAAGACATGTAGATAGATTTATGGATAAACAGATAGATAGATAAACAGATAGATAGATAAATAGATAAACAGACAGACATGCAGAAAGATAGCTAGATTTATAGATAAACAGATAAAAAGATAGATAGATAGATAAACAGATGGACATGCAGAAAGATAGATAGATAAACAGATAGATAGACAGATAAACAGACAGACATGTAGATAGATAGATAAACAGATAGATAGATAGACAGATAAACAGACAGACATGTAAATAGATAGATAGATAGATAGATAGATACACAGATAGATAGAAAGATAAACAGACAGACATGCAGAAAGCTAGATAGATAGATAAACAGACAGGCATGCAGAAAGATAGATAGATAGATAGATAGATAGATAGATAGATAGACAGATAAACAGACAGACATGCAGAAAGATAGGATAGATAGAAAGATAGATAGATAGACAGATAGAAAGACAGATAAACAGACAGACATGCAGATAGATAGATTGATAGACAGATAGATAAACATACAGTCATGTAGATAGATAGATGGATAAACAAATAGATAGATTGAAAAACAGACAGACATGCAGATAGATAGATAGATAAACAGATAGACAGACAGATAAAAAGACAGACGTGCAAATAGATAGATAGATAGACAAACAGATAGATAGACGGATAAACAGACAAACCTGCAGATAGATAGAAAGATAGATAGATAGATAGATAGATAGATAGATAGATAAACAGACAGACATGTAGATAGATAGATAGATAAACATATAGATAGACAGATAAATAGACAGACATGCAGATAGATAGATAGATAAACAGACAGACATGCAGATAGATAGATAGATAAACATACAGACATGTAGATAGATAGATAGATAGATAGATAAACAAATAGATAGATTGAAAAACAGACAGACATGCAGATAGATAGATAGATAAACAGATAGAAAGACAGATAAAAAGACAGATATGCAGATAGATAGAAAGATAGATAGATAGATACACAAACAGATAGATAGATGGATAAACAGACAGACATGCAGATAGATAGATAGATAGATAGATAGATAGATAGATAGATAAGCAGATAGAAAATTAGATAAACAGATAGATAGATAGATAAACAGACAGACATGTAGATATATAGATAGATAAAAATATAGATAGACAGATAAATAGACAGACATGCAGATAGATAGATAGATAGATAGATAAACAGACAGACATGTAGATAGATTTATGGATAAACAGATAGATAGATAAATAGATAAACAGACAGACATGCAGAAAGATAGCTAGATTTATAGATAAACAGATAAAAAGATAAATAGATAGATAGATAAACAGATGGACATGCAGAAAGATAGATAGATAAACAGATAGATAGACAGATAAACAGACAGACATGTAGATAGATAGATAGATAAACAGATAGATAGATAGACAGATAAACAGCCAGACATGTAGATAGATAGATACACAGATAGATAGAGAGGTAAACAGACAGACATGCAGAAAGCTAGATAGATAGATAAACTGATAGATAGATAAACAGATGGGTATGCAGAAAGATAGGTAGATAGATAGACAGATAAACAGACAGACATGCAGAAAGATAGAAGGATAGATAGAAAGATAGAAAGATAGATAGATAGACAGATAGAAAGACAGATAAACAGACAGAAATGCAGATAGATAGATTGATAGACAGATAGATAAACATACAGACATGTAGATAGATAGATAAACAAATAGATAGATTGAAAAACAGACAGACATGCAGATAGATAGATAAACAGATAGAAAGACAGATAAAAAGACAGACATGCAAATAGATAGATAGATAGATAGACAAACAGATAGATAGACAGATAAACAGAGAGACATGTAGATAGATAGATAGATAGATAGATAGATAGACAGATAGATAGATAGATAGATAGATAGACAAACAGACAGACATGTAGAAAGATAGATAGATAGAGAGATAGATAGACAGATAAACAGACAGACATGCAGAAAGATAGAAAGATAGATAGATAGATAGATAGATAGATAGACATAGAAATAGACAAACATGCAGATAGATAGAAAGATAGATAGATAGATAAGCAGATAGATAGATAGATAAACAGACAGACATGTAGATAGATAGATAGATAGATAGATAGATAGATACACAGATAGAAAGACAGACATGCAGATAGATAAATCGATAGATAAATAGATAGCTAGATAGATACATAGATAAACAGATAGACAGACAGACAAACAGACAGACATGTAGATAGATAGATAGATAGATACAGATAGATAGACAGATAAACAGACAGACATGTAAATAGATAGATAGATAGATACACAGATAGATAGAAAGATAAACAGATAGATAGATAAACAGATGGACATGCAGAAAGATAGATAGATAGATAGATAGATAGATAGATAGATAAACAGATAGATCGAAAGATAGATAGATAAATAAACTGATAGATAGATAAACAGACAGACATGCAGAAAGATAGCTAGATTTATAGATAAACAGATAGATAAACAGATAAATAGATAGATAGATAGATAGATAGATAGATAAAAAGACGGACATGCAGAAAGATAGATAGATAGATAAACAGATAGATAGCCTTATAAACAGACAGACATGTAGATAGATAGAAAGATAGATAGATAAACAGACGGACATACAGAAAGAAAGATAGATAGACAGATAGATAGACAGATAAACAGACAGACATGTAGATAGATAGATAGATAGATAGATAGATAAACAGAAAAACATGCAGAAAGATAGATAGATAAACAGATAGATAGATAAACAGACGGACATACAGAAAGATAGATAGATAGATAGACAGATAGATAGACAGATAAACAGACAGACATGTAGATAGATAGATAGATAGATAGATAGATAGATAGATAGAAAGATAGATAGATACACATTTAGATAGAAAGATAAACAGACAGACATGCAGAAAGATAGATAGATAAACAGATAGATAGATAAACAGACGGACATGCAGAAAGATAGATAGATAGACAGATAGATAGACAGATAAACAGACAGACATGTAGATAGATAGATAGATAGATAGAAAGATAGATAGATACACATATAGATAGAAAGATAAACAGACAGACATGCACAAAGATAGATAGATAAACAGATAGATAGATAAAGAAGACGTACATGCAGATAGATAGATCGACAGATAGATAGACAGATAAACAGAGAGACATGTAGATAGATAGATAGACAGATAGATAGATAGATAGACAAACAGACAGACATGTAGAAAGATAGAGAGATAGATAGATAGATAGATAGAAAGATAGATAGACAGATAAACAGACAGACATGCAGAAAGATAGAAAGATAGATAGATAGATAGATAGATAGATAGATAGATAGATAAATAGATAGATATTTAGATAGATAGATAGATAACCAGATAGAAAGACAGATAAACAGACAGACATTCAGATAGATAGATAGATAGATAGATAGACATAGAAATAGACAGACATGCAGATAGATACATAGATAGATTGATAGATCGATAGATTGATAGATAGATAGATAGATAGATAGATAGATAAATAGATAGATAAATAGATAGATATATAAAAAGATAGACAGACATGCAGATAGATAGATATATAGATAAAAAGACACACATGCAGATAGGTAGATAGATAAATAGACAGACATGCAGATAGATAGATAGACAGATAAACAGACAGATAGAAAGATAGATAGATAGATAGATAGACAGATAAACAGACAGACATGCATAAAGATAGATAGATAGATAGATAGATAGACAGATAAACAGATAGACATGCAGATAGATAGAAAGATAGAAAGACAGATAAACAGACAGACATGCAGATAGATAGATAGATCGATAGATAGATAGATAGATAGATAGATAAACATTCAGACATGTAGATAGATAGATAGATAAACAAATAGATATATTGAAAAACAGACATACATGCAGATAGATAGATAAACATATAGAAAGACAGATAAAAAGACAGACATGTAGATAGATAGATAGATAGATAGATAGAAAGATAGATAGATACACATTTAGATAGAAAGATAAACAGACAGACATGCAGAAAGATAGATAGATAAACAGATAGATAGATAAACAGACGGACATGCAGAAAGATAGATGGATAGATAGATAGACAGATAAACAGACAGACATGTAGATAGATAGATAGATAGATAGATAGATAGATAGAAAGATAGATAGATACACATATAGATAGAAAGATAAACAGACAGACATGCAGAAAGATAGATAGATAGATAGATAGATAGATAGATAGATAGATACATAGATAGATACATAGATAAACAGATAGATAGACAGACAAACAGACAGACATGTAGATAGATAGATAGATACAGATAGATAGACAGATAAACAGACAGACATGTAAATAGATAGATAGATACACAGATAGATAGAAAGATAAACAGATAGATAGATAAACAGACGGACATGCAGAAAGATAGATAGATAGATAGATAGATAGATAAACAGATAGATCGAAAGATAGATAGATAAATAAACAGATAGATAGATAAACAGACAGACATGCAGAAATCTAGATAGATAGATAAACTGATAGATAGATAAACAGATGGGCATGCAGAAAGATAGGTAGATAGATAGATAGATAGACAGATAAGAAGGATAGATAGAAAGATAGAAAGATAGATAGATAGACAGATAGAAAGACAGATAAACAGACAGACATGCAGATAGATAGATTGATAGATAGATAGATAAACATACAGACATGTAGATAGATAGATAGATAAACAAATAGATAGATTGAAAAACAGACAGACATGCAGATATAGATAAACAGATAGAAAGACAGATAAAAAGACAGACATGCAAATAGATAGACAAACAGATAGATAGACGGATAAACAGACAAACATGCAGATAGATAGAAAGATAGATAGATAGATAAGCAGATAGATAGATAGATACACAGACAGACATGTAGATAGATAGATAGATAGATACACAGATAGAAAGACAGACATGCAGATAGATAAATCGATAGATAAATAGATAGATAGATAGATACATAGATAAACAGATAGACAAACAGACAGACATGTAGATAGATAGATAGATACAGATAGATAGACAGATAAACAGACAGACATGTAAATAGATAGATAGATAGATACACAGATAGATAGAAAGATAAACAGATAGATAGATAAACAGATGGACATGCAGAAAGATAGATAGATAGATAGATAGATAGATAGATAAACAGATAGATCGAAAGATAGATAGATAAATAAACAGATAGATAGATAAACAGACAGACATGCAGAAAGATAGCTAGATTTATAGATAAACAGATAGATAAACAGATAAATAGATAGATAGATAGATAGATAGATAAAAAGACGGACATGCAGAAAGATAGATAGATCGATAAACAGATAGATAGCCTTATAAACAGACAGACATGTAGATAGATAGAAAGATAGATAGATAAACAGAAAGACATGCAGAAAGATAGATAGATAGATAAACAGATAGGCATGCAGAAAGATAGATAGATAGATAGATAGACAGATAAACAGACAGACATGCAGAAAGATAGAAGGATAGATAGAAAGATAGATAGATAGACAGATAGAAAGACAGATAAACAGACAGACATGCAGATAGATAGATTGATAGACAGATAGATAAACATACAGTCATGTAGATAGATAGATGGATAAACAAATAGATAGATTGAAAAACAGACAGACATGCAGATAGATAGATAGATAAACAGATAGACAGACAGATAAAAAGACAGACATGCAAATAGATAGATAGATAGACAAACAGATAGATAGATGGATAAACAGACAAACCTGCAGATAGATAGAAAGATAGATAGATAGATAGATAGATAAGCAGATAGATAGATAGATAGATAGATAAACAGACAGACATGTAGATAGATAGATAAACATATAGATAGACAGATAAATAGACAGACATGCAGATAGATAGATAGATAAACAGACAGACATGCAGATAGATAGATAGATAAACATACAGACATGTAGATAGATAGATAGATAGATAGATAAACAAATATATAGATTGAAAAACAGACAGACATGCAGTTAGATAGATAGATAAACAGATAGAAAGACAGATAAAAAGACAGATATGCAGATAGATAGAAAGATAGATAGATATATACACAAACAGATAGATAGATGGATAAACAGACAGACATGCAGATAGATAGATAGATAGATAGATAGATAAGCAGATAGAAAATTAGATAAACAGATAGATAGATAGATAAACAGACAGACATGTAGATATATAGATAGATAAAAATATAGATAGACAGATAAATAGACAGACATGCAGATAGATAGATAGATAGATAAACAGACAGACATGTAGATAGATTTATGGATAAACAGATAGATAGATAAATAGATAAACAGACAGACATGCAGAAAGATAGCTAGATTTATAGATAAACAGATAAAAAGATAAATAGATAGATAGATAAACAGATGGACATGCAGAAAGATAGATAGATAAACAGATAGATAGACAGATAAACAGACAGACATGTAGATAGATAGATAGCTAAACAGATAGATAGATAGACAGATAAACAGCCAGACATGTAGATAGATAGATACACAGATAGATAGAGAGGTAAACAGACAGACATGCAGAAAGCTAGATAGATAGATAAACTGATAGATAGATAAACAGATGGGTATGCAGAAAGATAGGTAGATAGATAGACAGATAAACAGACAGACATGCAGAAAGATAGAAGGATAGATAGAAAGATAGAAAGATAGATAGATAGACAGATAGAAAGACAGATAAACAGACAGAAATGTAGATAGATAGATAGACAAACAGATAGATAGACAGATAAACAGAGAGACATGTAGATAGATAGATAGATAGATAGATAGATAGACAGATAGATAGATAGACAAACAGACAGACATGTAGAAAGATAGAGAGATAGATAGACAGATAAACAGACAGACATGCAGAAAGATAGAAAGATAGATAGATAGATAGATAGATAGATAGATAGATATTTAGATAGATAGATACACAGATAGAAAGACAGATAAACAGACAGACATTCAGATAGATAGATAGATAGATAGATAGATAGACATAGAAATAGACAAACATGCAGATAGATAGAAAGATAGATAGATAGATAGATAGATAAGCAGATAGATAGATAGATAAACAGACAGACATGTAGATAGATAGATAGATAGATAGATACACAGATAGAAAGACAGACATGCAGATAGATAAATCGATAGATAAATAGATAGCTAGATAGATACATAGATAAACAGATAGACAGACAGACAAACAGACAGACATGTAGATAGATAGATAGATACAGATAGATAGACAGATAAACAGACAGACATGTAAATAGATAGATAGATACACAGATAGATAGAAAGATAAACAGATAGATAGATAAACAGATGGACATGCAGAAAGATAGATAGATAGATAGATAGATAGATAAACAGATAGATCGAAAGATAGATAGATAAATAAACAGATAGATAGATAAACAGACAGACATGCAGAAAGATAGCTAGATTTATAGATAAACAGATAGATAAACAGATAAATAGATAGATAGATAGATAGATAGATAAAAAGACGGACATGCAGAAAGATAGATAGATAGATAAACAGATAGATAGCCTTATAAACAGACAGACATGTAGATAGATAGAAAGATAGATAGATAAACAGAAAGACATGCAGAAAGATAGATAGATAGATAAACAGATAGATAGATAAACAGACGGACATACAGAAAGAAAGATAGATAGACAGATAGATAGACAGATAAACAGACAGACATGTAGATAGATAGATAGATAGATAGATAGATAAACAGAAAGACATGCAGAAAGATAGATAGATAAACAGATAGATAGATAAACAGACGGACATACAGAAAGATAGATAGATAGATAGACAGATAGATAGACAGATAAACAGACAGACATGTAGATAGATAGATAGATAGATAGATAGAAAGATACACATATAGATAGAAAGATAAACAGACAGACATGCACAAAGATAGATAGATAAACAGATAGATAGATAAACAGACGGACATGCAGAAAGATAGATATATAGATCGACAGATAGATAGACAGATAAACAGAGAGACATGTAGATAGATAGATAGACAGATAGATAGATAGATAGATAGATAGATAGATAGACAAACAGACAGACATGTAGAAAGATAGAGAGATAGATAGATAGATAGATAGATAGATAGACAGATAAACAGACAGACATGCAGAAAGATAGAAAGATAGATAGATAGATAGATAGATAGATAGATAGATAGATAGATAGATATTTAGATAGATAGATAACCAGATAGAAAGACAGATAAACAGACAGACATTCAGATAGATAGATAGATAGATAGATAGATAGATAGATAGACATAGAAATAGACAGACATGCAGCTAGATACATAGATAGATTGATAGATCGATAGATTGATAGATAGATAGATAGATAGATAGATAGATAGATAGATAAATAGATAGATAAATAGATAGATAGATAAAAAGATAGACAGACATGCAGATAGATAGATATATAGATAAAAAGACACACATGCAGATAGGTAGATAGATAAATAGACAGACATGCAGATAGATAGATAGACAGATAAACAGACAGATAGAAAGATAGATAGATAGATGGATGGATAGATAGATAGACAGATAAACAGACAGACATGCATAAAGATAGATAGATAGATAGATAGATAGATAAACATACAGACATGTAGATAGATAGATAGATAAACAAATAGATATATTGAAAAACAGACATACATGCAGATAGATAGATAAACAGATAGAAAGACAGATAAAAAGACAGACATGTAGATAGATAGATAGATAGATAGATAGATAGAAAGATAGATAGATACACATTTAGATAGAAAGATAAACAGACAGACATGCAGAAAGATAGATAGATAGATAGATACATAGATAAACAGATAGATAGACAGACAAACAGACAGACATGTAGATAGATAGATAGATACAGATAGATAGACAGATAAACAGACAGACATGTAAATAGATAGATACACAGATAGATAGAAAGATAAACAGATAGATAGATAAACAGATGGACATGCAGAAAGATAGATAGATAGATAGATAGATAAACAGATAGATCGAAAGATAGATAGATAAATAAACAGATAGATAGATAAACAGACAGACATGCAGAAATCTAGATAGATAGATAAACTGATAGATAGATGAACAGATGGGCATGCAGAAAGATAGGTAGATAGATAGATAGATAGATAGATAGATAGACAGATAAGAAGGATAGATAGGAAGATAGAAAGATAGATAGATAGACAGATAGAAAGACAGATAAACAGACAGACATGCAGATAGATAGATTGATAGATAGATAGATAAACATACAGACATGTAGATAGATAGATAGATAAACAAATAGATAGATTGAAAAACAGACAGACATGCAGATATAGATAAACAGATAGAAAGACAGATAAAAAGACAGACATGCAAATAGATAGACAAACAGATAGATAGACGGATAAACAGACAAACATGCAGATAGATAGAAAGATAGATAGATAGATACATAAGCAGATAGATAGATAGATAAACAGACAGACATGTAGATAGATAGATAGATAGATAGATACACAGATAGAAAGACAGACATGCAGATAGATAAATCGATAGATAAATAGATAGATAGATAGATACATAGATAAACAGATAGACAGACAGACAAACAGACAGACATGTAAATAGATAGATAGATAGATACACAGATAGATAGAAAGATAAACAGATAGATAGATAAACAGATGGACATGCAGAAAGATAGATAGATAGATAAACAGATAGATCGAAAGATAGATAGATAAATAAACAGATAGATAGATAAACAGACAGACATGCAGAAAGATAGCTAGATTTATAGATAAACAGATAGATAAACAGATTAATAGATAGATAGATAGATAGATAAAAAGACGGACATGCAGAAAGATAGATAGATCGATAAACAGATAGATAGCCTTATAAACAGACAGACATGTAGATAGATAGAAAGATAGATAGATAAACAGAAAGACATGCAGAAAGATGCATAGATAGATAAACAGATAGGCATGCAGAAAGATAGATAGATAGATAGATAGATAGATAGATAGATAGATAGACAGATAAACAGACAGACATGCAGAAAGATAGAAGGATAGATAGAAAGATAGATAGATAGACAGATAGAAAGACAGATAAACAGACAGACATGCAGATAGATAGATTGATAGACAGATAGATAAACATACAGTCATATAGATAGATAGATGGATAAACAAATAGATAGATTGAAAAACAGACAGACATGCAGATAGATAGATAGATAAACAGATAGACAGACAGATAAAAAGACAGACATGCAAATAGATAGATAGATAGACAAACAGATAGATAGACGGATAAACAGACAAACCTGCAGATAGATAGAAAGATAGATAGATAGATAGATAGATAGATAAGCAGATAGATAGATAGATAGATAGATAGATAAACAGACAGACATGTAGATAGATAGATAGATAAACATATAGATAGACAGATAAATAGACAGACATGCAGATAGATAGATAGATAAACAGACAGACATGCAGATAGATAGATAGATAAACATACAGACATGTAGATAGATAGATAGATAGATAGATAGATAGATAGATAAACAAATAGATAGATTGAAAAACAGACAGACATGCAGATAGATAGATAGATAGATAAACAGATAGAAAGACAGATAAAAAGACAGATATGCAGATAGATAGAAAGATAGATAGATAGATACACAAACAGATAGATAGATGGATAAACAGACAGACATGCAGATAGATAGATAGATAGATAGATAGATAGATAGATAGATAGATAGATAGATAAGCAGATAGAAAATTAGATAAACAGATAGATAGATAGATAAACAGACAGACATGTAGATATATAGATAGATAAAAATATAGATAGACAGATAAATAGACAGACATGCAGATAGATAGATAGATAGATAGATAGATAAACAGACAGACATGTAGATAGATTTATGAATAAACAGATAGATAGATAAATAGATAAACAGACAGACATGCAGAAAGATAGCTAGATTTATAGATAAACAGATAAAAAGATAAATAGATAGATAGATAAACAGATGGACATGCAGAAAGATAGATAGATAAACAGATAGATAGACAGATAAACAGACAGACATGTAGATAGATAGATAGCTAAACAGATAGATAGATAGACAGATAAACAGCCAGACATGTAGATAGATAGATACACAGATAGATAGAGAGGTAAACAGACAGACATGCAGAAAGATAGATAGATAGATAAACTGATAGATAGATAAACAGATGGGTATGCAGAAAGATAGGTAGATAGATAGACAGATAAACAGACAGACATGCAGAAAGATAGAAGGATAGATAGAAAGATAGAAAGATAGATAGATAGACAGATAGAAAGACAGATAAACAGACAGAAATGTAGATAGATAGATAGACAAACAGATAGATAGACAGATAAACAGAGAGACATGTAGATAGATAGATAGATAGATAGATAGATAGATAGACAGATAGATAGATAGACAAACAGACAGACATGTAGAAAGATAGAGAGATAGATAGACAGATAAACAGACAGACATGCAGAAAGATAGAAAGATAGATAGATAGATAGATAGATATTTAGATAGATAGATACACAGATAGAAAGACAGATAAACAGACAGACATTCAGATAGATAGAGAGATAGATAGATAGATAGATAGATAGACATAGAAATAGACAAACATGCAGATAGATAGAAAGATAGATAGATAGATAAGCAGATAGATAGATAGATAAACAGACAGACATGTAGATAGATAGATAGATAGATAGATACACAGATAGAAAGACAGACATGCAGATAGATAAATCGATAGATAAATAGATAGCTAGATAGATACATAGATAAACAGATAGACAGACAGACAAACAGACAGACATGTAGATAGATAGATAGATACAGATAGATAGACAGATAAACAGACAGACATGTAAATAGATAGATAGATAGATACACAGATAGATAGAAAGATAAACAGATAGATAGATAAACAGATGGACATGCAGAAAGATAGATAGATAGATAGATAGATAGATAGATAGATAGATAAACAGATAGATCGAAAGATAGATAGATAAATAAACAGATAGATAGATAAACAGACAGACATGCAGAAAGATAGCTAGATTTATAGATAAACAGATAGATAAACAGATAAATAGATAGATAGATAGATAGATAAAAAGACGGACATGCAGAAAGATAGATAGATAGATAAACAGATAGATAGCCTTATAAACAGACAGACATGTAGATAGATAGAAAGATAGATAGATAAACAGAAAGACATGCAGAAAGATAGATAGATAGATAAACAGATAGATAGATAAACAGACGGACATACAGAAAGAAAGATAGATAGACAGATAGATAGACAGATAAACAGACAGACATGTAGATAGATAGATAGATAGATAGATAGATAGATAGATAAACAGAAAGACATGCAGAAAGATAGATAGATAAACAGATAGATAGATAAACAGACGGACATACAGAAAGATAGATAGATAGATAGACAGATAGATAGACAGATAAACAGACAGACATGTAGATAGATAGATAGATAGATAGATAGATAGATAGAAAGATACACATATAGATAGAAAGATAAACAGACAGACATGCACAAAGATAGATAGATAAACAGATAGATAGATAAACAGACGGACATGCAGAAAGATAGATATATAGATCGACAGATAGATAGACAGATAAACAGAGAGACATGTAGATAGATAGATAGACAGATAGATAGATAGATAGATAGATAGATAGATAGACAAACAGACAGACATGTAGAAAGATAGAGAGATAGATAGATAGATAGATAGATAGACAGATAAACAGACAGACATGCAGAAAGATAGAAAGATAGATAGATAGATAGATAGATAGATAGATAGATAGATAGATATTTAGATAGATAGATAACCAGATAGAAAGACAGATAAACAGACAGACATTCAGATAGATAGATAGATAGATAGATAGATAGATAGATAGACATAGAAATAGACAGACATGCAGCTAGATACATAGATAGATTGATAGATCGATAGATTGATAGATAGATAGATAGATAGATAGATAGATAAATAGATAGATAAATAGATAGATAGATAAAAAGATAGACAGACATGCAGATAGATAGATATATAGATAAAAAGACACACATGCAGATAGGTAGATAGATAAATAGACAGACATGCAGATAGATAGATAGACAGATAAACAGACAGATAGAAAGATAGATAGATAGATGGATGGATAGATAGATAGACAGATAAACAGACAGACAGGCATAAAGATAGATAGATAGATAGATAGATAGATAGATAGATAGATAAACATACAGACATGTAGATAGATAGATAGATAAACAAATAGATATATTGAAAAACAGACATACATGCAGATAGATAGATAAACAGATAGAAAGACAGATAAAAAGACAGACATGTAGATAGATAGATAGATAGATAGATAGATAGAAAGATAGATAGATACACATTTAGATAGAAAGATAAACAGACAGACATGCAGAAAGATAGATAGATAGATAGATACATAGATAAACAGATAGATAGACAGACAAACAGACAGACATGTAGATAGATAGATAGATACAGATAGATAGACAGATAAACAGACAGACATGTAAATAGATAGATACACAGATAGATAGAAAGATAAACAGATAGATAGATAAACAGATGGACATGCAGAAAGATAGATAGATAGATAGATAGATAAACAGATAGATCGAAAGATAGATAGATAAATAAACAGATAGATAGATAAACAGACAGACATGCAGAAATCTAGATAGATAGATAAACTGATAGATAGATGAACAGATGGGCATGCAGAAAGATAGGTAGATAGATAGATAGATAGATAGATAGATAGACAGATAAGAAGGATAGATAGGAAGATAGAAAGATAGATAGATAGACAGATAGAAAGACAGATAAACAGACAGACATGCAGATAGATAGATTGATAGATAGATAGATAAACATACAGACATGTAGATAGATAGATAGATAAACAAATAGATAGATTGAAAAACAGACAGACATGCAGATATAGATAAACAGATAGAAAGACAGATAAAAAGACAGACATGCAAATAGATAGACAAACAGATAGATAGACGGATAAACAGACAAACATGCAGATAGATAGAAAGATAGATAGATAGATACATAAGCAGATAGATAGATAGATAAACAGACAGACATGTAGATAGATAGATAGATAGATAGATACACAGATAGAAAGACAGACATGCAGATAGATAAATCGATAGATAAATAGATAGATAGATAGATACATAGATAAACAGATAGACAGACAGACAAACAGACAGACATGTAAATAGATAGATAGATAGATACACAGATAGATAGAAAGATAAACAGATAGATAGATAAACAGATGGACATGCAGAAAGATAGATAGATAGATAAACAGATAGATCGAAAGATAGATAGATAAATAAACAGATAGATAGATAAACAGACAGACATGCAGAAAGATAGCTAGATTTATAGATAAACAGATAGATAAACAGATTAATAGATAGATAGATAGATAGATAAAAAGACGGACATGCAGAAAGATAGATAGATCGATAAACAGATAGATAGCCTTATAAACAGACAGACATGTAGATAGATAGAAAGATAGATAGATAAACAGAAAGACATGCAGAAAGATGCATAGATAGATAAACAGATAGGCATGCAGAAAGATAGATAGATAGATAGATAGATAGATAGATAGATAGATAGACAGATAAACAGACAGACATGCAGAAAGATAGAAGGATAGATAGAAAGATAGATAGATAGACAGATAGAAAGACAGATAAACAGACAGACATGCAGATAGATAGATTGATAGACAGATAGATAAACATACAGTCATATAGATAGATAGATGGATAAACAAATAGATAGATTGAAAAACAGACAGACATGCAGATAGATAGATAGATAAACAGATAGACAGACAGATAAAAAGACAGACATGCAAATAGATAGATAGATAGACAAACAGATAGATAGACGGATAAACAGACAAACCTGCAGATAGATAGAAAGATAGATAGATAGATAGATAGATAGATAAGCAGATAGATAGATAGATAGATAGATAGATAAACAGACAGACATGTAGATAGATAGATAGATAAACATATAGATAGACAGATAAATAGACAGACATGCAGATAGATAGATAGATAAACAGACAGACATGCAGATAGATAGATAGATAAACATACAGACATGTAGATAGATAGATAGATAGATAGATAGATAGATAGATAAACAAATAGATAGATTGAAAAACAGACAGACATGCAGATAGATAGATAGATAGATAAACAGATAGAAAGACAGATAAAAAGACAGATATGCAGATAGATAGAAAGATAGATAGATAGATACACAAACAGATAGATAGATGGATAAACAGACAGACATGCAGATAGATAGATAGATAGATAGATAGATAGATAGATAGATAGATAGATAGATAAGCAGATAGAAAATTAGATAAACAGATAGATAGATAGATAAACAGACAGACATGTAGATATATAGATAGATAAAAATATAGATAGACAGATAAATAGACAGACATGCAGATAGATAGATAGATAGATAGATAGATAAACAGACAGACATGTAGATAGATTTATGAATAAACAGATAGATAGATAAATAGATAAACAGACAGACATGCAGAAAGATAGCTAGATTTATAGATAAACAGATAAAAAGATAAATAGATAGATAGATAAACAGATGGACATGCAGAAAGATAGATAGATAAACAGATAGATAGACAGATAAACAGACAGACATGTAGATAGATAGATAGCTAAACAGATAGATAGATAGACAGATAAACAGCCAGACATGTAGATAGATAGATACACAGATAGATAGAGAGGTAAACAGACAGACATGCAGAAAGATAGATAGATAGATAAACTGATAGATAGATAAACAGATGGGTATGCAGAAAGATAGGTAGATAGATAGACAGATAAACAGACAGACATGCAGAAAGATAGAAGGATAGATAGAAAGATAGAAAGATAGATAGATAGACAGATAGAAAGACAGATAAACAGACAGAAATGTAGATAGATAGATAGACAAACAGATAGATAGACAGATAAACAGAGAGACATGTAGATAGATAGATAGATAGATAGATAGATAGATAGACAGATAGATAGATAGACAAACAGACAGACATGTAGAAAGATAGAGAGATAGATAGACAGATAAACAGACAGACATGCAGAAAGATAGAAAGATAGATAGATAGATAGATAGATATTTAGATAGATAGATACACAGATAGAAAGACAGATAAACAGACAGACATTCAGATAGATAGAGAGATAGATAGATAGATAGATAGATAGACATAGAAATAGACAAACATGCAGATAGATAGAAAGATAGATAGATAGATAAGCAGATAGATAGATAGATAAACAGACAGACATGTAGATAGATAGATAGATAGATAGATACACAGATAGAAAGACAGACATGCAGATAGATAAATCGATAGATAAATAGATAGCTAGATAGATACATAGATAAACAGATAGACAGACAGACAAACAGACAGACATGTAGATAGATAGATAGATACAGATAGATAGACAGATAAACAGACAGACATGTAAATAGATAGATAGATAGATACACAGATAGATAGAAAGATAAACAGATAGATAGATAAACAGATGGACATGCAGAAAGATAGATAGATAGATAGATAGATAGATAGATAGATAGATAAACAGATAGATCGAAAGATAGATAGATAAATAAACAGATAGATAGATAAACAGACAGACATGCAGAAAGATAGCTAGATTTATAGATAAACAGATAGATAAACAGATAAATAGATAGATAGATAGATAGATAAAAAGACGGACATGCAGAAAGATAGATAGATAGATAAACAGATAGATAGCCTTATAAACAGACAGACATGTAGATAGATAGAAAGATAGATAGATAAACAGAAAGACATGCAGAAAGATAGATAGATAGATAAACAGATAGATAGATAAACAGACGGACATACAGAAAGAAAGATAGATAGACAGATAGATAGACAGATAAACAGACAGACATGTAGATAGATAGATAGATAGATAGATAGATAGATAGATAAACAGAAAGACATGCAGAAAGATAGATAGATAAACAGATAGATAGATAAACAGACGGACATACAGAAAGATAGATAGATAGATAGACAGATAGATAGACAGATAAACAGACAGACATGTAGATAGATAGATAGATAGATAGATAGATAGATAGAAAGATACACATATAGATAGAAAGATAAACAGACAGACATGCACAAAGATAGATAGATAAACAGATAGATAGATAAACAGACGGACATGCAGAAAGATAGATATATAGATCGACAGATAGATAGACAGATAAACAGAGAGACATGTAGATAGATAGATAGACAGATAGATAGATAGATAGATAGATAGATAGATAGACAAACAGACAGACATGTAGAAAGATAGAGAGATAGATAGATAGATAGATAGATAGACAGATAAACAGACAGACATGCAGAAAGATAGAAAGATAGATAGATAGATAGATAGATAGATAGATAGATAGATAGATATTTAGATAGATAGATAACCAGATAGAAAGACAGATAAACAGACAGACATTCAGATAGATAGATAGATAGATAGATAGATAGATAGATAGACATAGAAATAGACAGACATGCAGCTAGATACATAGATAGATTGATAGATCGATAGATTGATAGATAGATAGATAGATAGATAGATAGATAAATAGATAGATACATAGATAGATAGATAAAAAGATAGACAGACATGCAGATAGATAGATATATAGATAAAAAGACACACATGCAGATAGGTAGATAGATAAATAGACAGACATGCAGATAGATAGATAGACAGATAAACAGACAGATAGAAAGATAGATAGATAGATGGATGGATAGATAGATAGACAGATAAACAGACAGACAGGCATAAAGATAGATAGATAGATAGATAGATAGATAGATAGATAAACATACAGACATGTAGATAGATAGATAGATAAACAAATAGATATATTGAAAAACAGACATACATGCAGATAGATAGATAAACAGATAGAAAGACAGATAAAAAGACAGACATGTAGATAGATAGATAGATAGATAGATAGAAAGATAGATAGATACACATTTAGATAGAAAGATAAACAGACAGACATGCAGAAAGATAGATAGATAGATAGATAGATAGATACATAGATAAACAGATAGATAGACAGACAAACAGACAGACATGTAGATAGATAGATAGATAGATACAGATAGATAGACAGATAAACAGACAGACATGTAAATAGATAGATACACAGATAGATAGAAAGATAAACAGATAGATAGATAAACAGATGGACATGCAGAAAGATAGATAGATAGATAGATAGATAAACAGATAGATCGAAAGATAGATAGATAAATAAACAGATAGATAGATAAACAGACAGACATGCAGAAATCTAGATAGATAGATAAACTGATAGATAGATGAACAGATGGGCATGCAGAAAGATAGGTAGATAGATAGATAGATAGATAGATAGATAGACAGATAAGAAGGATAGATAGGAAGATAGAAAGATAGATAGATAGACAGATAGAAAGACAGATAAACAGACAGACATGCAGATAGATAGATTGATAGATAGATAGATAAACATACAGACATGTAGATAGATAGATAGATAAACAAATAGATAGATTGAAAAACAGACAGACATGCAGATATAGATAAACAGATAGAAAGACAGATAAAAAGACAGACATGCAAATAGATAGACAAACAGATAGATAGACGGATAAACAGACAAACATGCAGATAGATAGAAAGATAGATAGATAGATAGATAAGCAGATAGATAGATAGATAAACAGACAGACATGTAGATAGATAGATAGATAGATAGATACACAGATAGAAAGACAGACATGCAGATAGATAAATCGATAGATAAATAGATAGATAGATAGATACATAGATAAACAGATAGACAGACAGACAAACAGACAGACATGTAGATAGATAGATAGATAGATACAGATAGATAGACAGATAAACAGACAGACATGTAAATAGATAGATAGATAGATACACAGATAGATAGAAAGATAAACAGATAGATAGATAAACAGATGGACATGCAGAAAGATAGATAGATAGATAAACAGATAGATCGAAAGATAGATAGATAAATAAACAGATAGATAGATAAACAGACAGACATGCAGAAAGATAGCTAGATTTATAGATAAACAGATAGATAAACAGATTAATAGATAGATAGATAGATAGATAGATAAAAAGACGGACATGCAGAAAGATAGATAGATCGATAAACAGATAGATAGCCTTATAAACAGACAGACATGTAGATAGATAGAAAGATAGATAGATAAACAGAAAGACATGCAGAAAGATGCATAGATAGATAAACAGATAGGCATGCAGAAAGATAGATAGATAGATAGATAGATAGATAGATAGATAGACAGATAAACAGACAGACATGCAGAAAGATAGAAGGATAGATAGAAAGATAGATAGATAGACAGATAGAAAGACAGATAAACAGACAGACATGCAGATAGATAGATTGATAGACAGATAGATAAACATACAGTCATATAGATAGATAGATGGATAAACAAATAGATAGATTGAAAAACAGACAGACATGCAGATAGATAGATAGATAAACAGATAGACAGACAGATAAAAAGACAGACATGCAAATAGATAGATAGATAGACAAACAGATAGATAGACGGATAAACAGACAAACCTGCAGATAGATAGAAAGATAGATAGATAGATAGATAGATAGATAAGCAGATAGATAGATAGATAGATAAACAGACAGACATGTAGATAGATAGATAGATAAACATATAGATAGACAGATAAATAGACAGACATGCAGATAGATAGATAGATAAACAGACAGACATGCAGATAGATAGATAGATAAACATACAGACATGTAGATAGATAGATAGATAGATAGATAAACAAATAGATAGATTGAAAAACAGACAGACATGCAGATAGATAGATAGATAGATAAACAGATAGAAAGACAGATAAAAAGACAGATATGCAGATAGATAGAAAGATAGATAGATAGATACACAAACAGATAGATAGATGGATAAACAGACAGACATGCAGATAGATAGATATATAGATAGATAGATAGATAGATAGATAGATAGATAGATAGATAGATAGATAAGCAGATAGAAAATTAGATAAACAGATAGATAGATAGATAAACAGACAGACATGTAGATATATAGATAGATAAAAATATAGATAGACAGATAAATAGACAGACATGCAGATAGATAGATAGATAGATAGATAGATAAACAGACAGACATGTAGATAGATTTATGAATAAACAGATAGATAGATAAATAGATAAACAGACAGACATGCAGAAAGATAGCTAGATTTATAGATAAACAGATAAAAAGATAAATAGATAGATAGATAAACAGATGGACATGCAGAAAGATAGATAGATAAACAGATAGATAGACAGATAAACAGACAGACATGTAGATAGATAGATAGCTAAACAGATAGATAGATAGACAGATAAACAGCCAGACATGTAGATAGATAGATACACAGATAGATAGAGAGGTAAACAGACAGACATGCAGAAAGCTAGATAGATAGATAAACTGATAGATAGATAAACAGATGGGTATGCAGAAAGATAGGTAGATAGATAGACAGATAAACAGACAGACATGCAGAAAGATAGAAGGATAGATAGAAAGATAGAAAGATAGATAGATAGACAGATAGAAAGACAGATAAACAGACAGAAATGTAGATAGATAGATAGACAAACAGATAGATAGACAGATAAACAGAGAGACATGTAGATAGATAGATAGATAGATAGATAGATAGATAGATAGACAGATAGATAGATAGACAAACAGACAGACATGTAGAAAGATAGAGAGATAGATAGACAGATAAACAGACAGACATGCAGAAAGATAGAAAGATAGATAGATAGATAGATAGATATTTAGATAGATAGATACACAGATAGAAAGACAGATAAACAGACAGACATTCAGATAGATAGATAGATAGATAGATAGATAGATAGATAGATAGATAGACATAGAAATAGACAAACATGCAGATAGATAGAAAGATAGATAGATAGATAGATAAGCAGATAGATAGATAGATAAACAGACAGACATGTAGATAGATAGATAGATAGATAGATACACAGATAGAAAGACAGACATGCAGATAGATAAATCGATAGATAAATAGATAGCTAGATAGATACATAGATAAACAGATAGACAGACAGACAAACAGACAGACATGTAGATAGATAGATAGATACAGATAGATAGACAGATAAACAGACAGACATGTAAATAGATAGATAGATAGATACACAGATAGATAGAAAGATAAACAGATAGATAGATAAACAGATGGACATGCAGAAAGATAGATAGATAGATAGATAGATAGATAGATAGATAAACAGATAGATCGAAAGATAGATAGATAAATAAACAGATAGATAGATAAACAGACAGACATGCAGAAAGATAGCTAGATTTATAGATAAACAGATAGATAAACAGATAAATAGATAGATAGATAGATAGATAGATAAAAAGACGGACATGCAGAAAGATAGATAGATAGATAAACAGATAGATAGCCTTATAAACAGACAGACATGTAGATAGATAGAAAGATAGATAGATAAACAGAAAGACATGCAGAAAGATAGATAGATAGATAAACAGATAGATAGATAAACAGACGGACATACAGAAAGAAAGATAGATAGACAGATAGATAGACAGATAAACAGACAGACATGTAGATAGATAGATAGATAGATAGATAGATAGATAGATAAACAGAAAGACATGCAGAAAGATAGATAGATAAACAGATAGATAGATAAACAGACGGACATACAGAAAGATAGATAGATAGATAGACAGATAGATAGACAGATAAACAGACAGACATGTAGATAGATAGATAGATAGATAGATAGATAGATAGAAAGATACACATATAGATAGAAAGATAAACAGACAGACATGCACAAAGATAGATAGATAAACAGATAGATAGATAAACAGACGGACATGCAGAAAGATAGATATATAGATCGACAGATAGATAGACAGATAAACAGAGAGACATGTAGATAGATAGATAGACAGATAGATAGATAGATAGATAGATAGATAGATAGATAGACAAACAGACAGACATGTAGAAAGATAGAGAGATAGATAGATAGATAGATAGATAGACAGATAAACAGACAGACATGCAGAAAGATAGAAAGATAGATAGATAGATAGATAGATAGATATTTAGATAGATAGATAACCAGATAGAAAGACAGATAAACAGACAGACATTCAGATAGATAGATAGATAGATAGATAGATAGATAGATAGATAGACATAGAAATAGACAGACATGCAGCTAGATACATAGATAGATTGATAGATCGATAGATTGATAGATAGATAGATAGATAGATAGATAGATAGATAGATAGATAGATAAATAGATAGATAGATAGATAGATAGATAAAAAGATAGACAGACATGCAGATAGATAGATATATAGATAAAAAGACACACATGCAGATAGGTAGATAGATAAATAGACAGACATGCAGATAGATAGATAGACAGATAAACAGACAGATAGAAAGATAGATAGATAGATGGATGGATAGATAGATAGACAGATAAACAGACAGACATGCATAAAGATAGATAGATAGATAGATAGATAGATAGATAAACATACAGACATGTAGATAGATAGATAGATAAACAAATAGATATATTGAAAAACAGGCATACATGCAGATAGATAGATAAACAGATAGAAAGACAGATAAAAAGACAGACATGTAGATAGATAGATAGATAGATAGATAGATAGATAGATAGATAGAAAGATAGATAGATACACATTTAGATAGAAAGATAAACAGACAGACATGCAGAAAGATAGATAGATAGATAGATAGATAGATACATAGATAAACAGATAGATAGACAGACAAACAGACAGACATGTAGATAGATAGATAGATACAGATAGATAGACAGATAAACAGACAGACATGTAAATAGATAGATAGATACACAGATAGATAGAAAGATAAACAGATAGATAGATAAACAGATGGACATGCAGAAAGATAGATAGATAGATAGATAAACAGATAGATCGAAAGATAGATAGATAAATAAACAGATAGATAGATAAACAGACAGACATGCAGAAATCTAGATAGATAGATAAACTGATAGATAGATGAACAGATGGGCATGCAGAAAGATAGGTAGATAGATAGATAGATAGACAGATAAGAAGGATAGATAGGAAGATAGAAAGATAGATAGATAGACAGATAGAAAGACAGATAAACAGACAGACATGCAGATAGATAGATTGATAGATAGATAGATAGATAAACATACAGACATGTAGATAGATAGATAGATAAACAAATAGATAGATTGAAAAACAGACAGACATGCAGATATAGATAAACAGATAGAAAGACAGATAAAAAGACAGACATGCAAATAGATAGACAAACAGATAGATAGACGGATAAACAGACAAACATGCAGATAGATAGAAAGATAGATAGATAAGCAGATAGATAGATAGATAAACAGACAGACATGTAGATAGATAGATAGATAGATACACAGATAGAAAGACAGACATGCAGATAGATAAATCGATAGATAAATAGATAGATAGATAGATACATAGATAAACAGATAGACAGACAGACAAACAGACAGACATGTAGATAGATAGATAGATAGATAGATACAGATAGATAGACAGATAAACAGACAGACATGTAAATAGATAGATAGATAGATACACAGATAGATAGAAAGATAAACAGATAGATAGATAAACAGATGGACATGCAGAAAGATAGATAGATAGATAGATAGATAGATAAACAGATAGATCGAAAGATAGATAGATAAATAAACAGATAGATAGATAAACAGACAGACATGCAGAAAGATAGCTAGATTTATAGATAAACAGATAGATAAACAGATTAATAGATAGATAGATAGATAGATAGATAGATAAAAAGACGGACATGCAGAAAGATAGATAGATCGATAAACAGATAGATAGCCTTATAAACAGACAGACATGTAGATAGATAGAAAGATAGATAGATAAACAGAAAGACATGCAGAAAGATGCATAGATAGATAAACAGATAGGCATGCAGAAAGATAGATAGATAGATAGATAGATAGATAGATAGATAGATAGACAGATAAACAGACAGACATGCAGAAAGATAGAAGGATAGATAGAAAGATAGATAGATAGACAGATAGAAAGACAGATAAACAGACAGACATGCAGATAGATAGATTGATAGACAGATAGATAAACATACAGTCATATAGATAGATAGATGGATAAACAAATAGATAGATTGAAAAACAGACAGACATGCAGATAGATAGATAGATAAACAGATAGACAGACAGATAAAAAGACAGACATGCAAATAGATAGATAGATAGACAAACAGATAGATAGACGGATAAACAGACAAACCTGCAGATAGATAGAAAGATAGATAGATAGATAGATAAGCAGATAGATAGATAGATAGATAGATAGATAAACAGACAGACATGTAGATAGATAGATAGATAAACATATAGATAGACAGATAAATAGACAGACATGCAGATAGATAGATAGATAAACAGACAGACATGCAGATAGATAGATAGATAAACATACAGACATGTAGATAGATAGATAGATAGATAGATAAACAAATAGATAGATTGAAAAACAGACAGACATGCAGATAGATAGATAGATAAACAGATAGAAAGACAGATAAAAAGACAGATATGCAGATAGATAGAAAGATAGATAGATAGATACACAAACAGATAGATAGATGGATAAACAGACAGACATGCAGATAGATAGATAGATAGATAGATAGATAGATAAGCAGATAGAAAATTAGATAAACAGATAGATAGATAGATAAACAGACAGACATGTAGATATATAGATAGATAAAAATATAGATAGACAGATAAATAGACAGACATGCAGATAGATAGATAGATAGATAGATAAACATACAGACATGTAGATAGATTTATGGATAAACAGATAGATAGATAAATAGATAAACAGACAGACATGCAGAAAGATAGCTAGATTTATAGATAAACAGATAAAAAGATAAATAGATAGATAGATAAACAGATGGACATGCAGAAAGATAGATAGATAAACAGATAGATAGATAGATAGATAAACAGACAGACATGTAGATAGATAGATAGCTAAACAGATAGATAGATAGACAGATAAACAGCCAGACATGTAGATAGATAGATACACAGATAGATAGAGAGGTAAACAGACAGACATGCAGAAAGCTAGATAGATAGATAAACTGATAGATAGATAAACAGATGGGTATGCAGAAAGATAGGTAGATAGATAGACAGATAAACAGACAGACATGCAGAAAGATAGAAGGATAGATAGAAAGATAGAAAGATAGATAGATAGACAGATAGAAAGACAGATAAACAGACAGAAATGTAGATAGATAGATAGACAAACAGATAGATAGACAGATAAACAGAGAGACATGTAGATAGATAGATAGATAGATAGATAGATAGATAGATAGATAGATAGATAGACAGATAGATAGATAGACAAACAGACAGACATGTAGAAAGATAGAGAGATAGATAGACAGATAAACAGACAGACATGCAGAAAGATAGAAAGATAGATAGATAGATAGATAGATAGATATTTAGATAGATAGATACACAGATAGAAAGACAGATAAACAGACAGACATTCAGATAGATAGATAGATAGATAGATAGATAGATAGATAGATAGATAGACATAGAAATAGACAAACATGCAGATAGATAGAAAGATAGATAGATAGATAGATAAGCAGATAGATAGATAGATAAACAGACAGACATGTAGATAGATAGATAGATAGATAGATACACAGATAGAAAGACAGACATGCAGATAGATAAATCGATAGATAAATAGATAGCTAGATAGATACATAGATAAACAGATAGACAGACAGACAAACAGACAGACATGTAGATAGATAGATAGATAAACAGACAGACATGTAAATAGATAGATAGATAGATACACAGATAGATAGAAAGATAAACAGATAGATAGATAAACAGATGGACATGCAGAAAGATAGATAGATAGATAGATAAACAGATAGATCGAAAGATAGATAGATAAATAAACAGATAGATAGATAAACAGACAGACATGCAGAAAGATAGCTAGATTTATAGATAAACAGATAGATAAACAGATAAATAGATAGATAGATAGATAGATAGATAAAAAGACGGACATGCAGAAAGATAGATAGATAGATAAACAGAGAGATAGCCTTATAAACAGACAGACATGTAGATAGATAGAAAGATAGATAGATAAACAGAAAGACATGCAGAAAGATAGATAGATAGATAAACAGATAGATAGATAAACAGAAGGACATACAGAAAGAAAGATAGATAGACAGATAGATAGACAGATAAACAGACAGACATGTAGATAGATAGATAGATAGATAGATAGATAGATAAACAGAAAGACATGCAGAAAGATAGATAGATAAACAGATAGATAGATAAACAGACGGACATACAGAAAGATAGATAGATAGATAGACAGATAGATAGACAGATAAACAGACAGACATGTAGATAGATAGATAGATAGATAGATAGAAAGATAGATAGATACACATTTAGATAGAAAGATAAACAGACAGACATGCAGAAAGATAGATAGATAAACAGATAGATAGATAAACAGATGGACATGCAGAAAGATAGATAGATAGATAGACAGATAGATAGACAGATAAACAGACAGACATGTAGATAGATAGAAAGATAGATAGAAAGATAGATAGATACACATATAGATAGAAAGATAAACAGACAGACATGCACAAAGATAGATAGATAAACAGATAGATAGATAAACAGACGGACATGCAGAAAGATAGATATATAGATCGACAGATAGATAGACAGATAAACAGAGAGACATGTAGATAGATAGACAGATAGATAGATAGATAGATAGATAGATAGATAGACAAACAGACAGACATGTAGAAAGATAGAGAGATAGATAGATAGATAGATAGATAGATAGACAGATAAACAGACAGACATGCAGAAAGATAGATAGATAGATAGATAGATAGATAGATAGATAGATAGATATTTAGATAGATAGATAACCAGATAGAAAGACAGATAAACAGACAGACATTCAGATAGATAGATAGATAGATAGATAGACATAGAAATAGACAGACATGCAGCTAGATACATAGATAGATTGATAGATCGATAGATTGATAGATAGATAGATAGATAGATAGATAGATAGATAGATAAATAGATAGATAGATAAAAAGATAGACAGACATGCAGATAGATAGATATATAGATAAAAAGACACACATGCAGATAGGTAGATAGATAAATAGACAGACATGCAGATAGATAGATAGACAGATAAACAGACAGATAGAAAGATAGATAGATAGATGGATGGATAGATAGATAGACAGATAAACAGACAGACATGCATAAAGATAGATAGATAGATAGATAGATAGATAGATAGACAGATAAACAGATAGACATAGAGATAGATAGAAAGATAGAAAGACAGATAAACAGACAGACATGCAGATAGATAGATAGATCGATAGATAGATAGATAGATAGATAGATAAACATACAGACATGTAGATAGATAGATAGATAAACAAATAGATATATTGAAAAACAGACATACATGCAGATAGATAGATAAACAGATAGAAAGACAGATAAAAAGACAGACATGTAGATAGATAGATAGATAGATAGATAGAAAGATAGATAGATACACATTTAGATAGAAAGATAAACAGACAGACATGCAGAAAGATAGATAGATAGATAGATAGATAGATACATAGATAAACAGATAGATAGACAGACAAACAGACAGACATGTAGATAGATAGATAGATACAGATAGATAGACAGATAAACAGACAGACATGTAAATAGATAGATAGATACACAGATAGATAGAAAGATAAACAGATAGATAGATAAACAGATGGACATGCAGAAAGATAGATAGATAGATAGATTGATAAACAGATAGATCGAAAGATAGATAGATAAATAAACAGATAGATAGATAAACAGACAGACATGCAGAAATCTAGATAGATAGATAAACTGATAGATAGATGAACAGATGGGCATGCAGAAAGATAGGTAGATAGATAGATAGATAGATAGACAGATAAGAAGGATAGATAGGAAGATAGAAAGATAGATAGATAGACAGATAGAAAGACAGATAAACAGACAGACATGCAGATAGATAGATTGATAGATAGATAGATAAACATACAGACATGTAGATAGATAGATAGATAAACAAATAGATAGATTGAAAAACAGACAGACATGCAGATATAGATAAACAGATAGAAAGACAGATAAAAAGACAGACATGCAAATAGATAGACAAACAGATAGATAGACGGATAAACAGACAAACATGCAGATAGATAGAAAGATAGATAGATAGATAAGCAGATAGATAGATAGATAAACAGACAGACATGTAGATAGATAGATAGATAGATAGATAGATAGATAGATACACAGATAGAAAGACAGACATGCAGATAGATAAATCGATAGATAAATAGATAGATAGATACATAGATAAACAGATAGACAGACAGACAAACAGACAGACATGTAGATAGATAGATAGATAGATGCAGATAGATAGACAGATAAACAGACAGACATGTAAATAGATAGATAGATAGATACACAGATAGATAGAAAGATAAACAGATAGATAGATAAACAGATGGACATGCAGAAAGATAGATAGATAGATAGATAGATAAACAGATAGATCGAAAGATAGATAAATAAACATATAGATAGATAAACAGACAGACATGCAGAAAGATAGCTAGATTTATAGATAAACAGATAGATAAACAGATTAATAGATAGATAGATAGATAGACATAGAAATAGACAAACATGCAGATAGATAGAAAGATAGATAGATAGATAGATAAGCAGATAGATAGATAGATAAACAGACAGACATGTAGATAGATAGATAGATAGATACACAGATAGAAAGACAGACATGCAGATAGATAAATCGATAGATAAATAGATAGCTAGATAGATACATAGATAAACAGATAGACAGACAGACAAACAGACAGACATGTAGATAGATAGATACAGATAGATAGACAGATAAACAGACAGACATGTAAATAGATAGATAGATAGATACACAGATAGATAGAAAGATAAACAGATAGATAGATAAACAGATGGACATGCAGAAAGATAGATAGATAGATAGATAGATAGATAGATAGATAAACAGATAGATCGAAAGATAGATAGATAAATAAACAGATAGATAGATAAACAGACAGACATGCAGAAAGATAGCTAGATTTATAGATAAACAGATAGATAAACAGATAAATAGATAGATAGATAGATAGATAGATAAAAAGACGGACATGCAGAAAGATAGATAGATAGATAAACAGATAGATAGCCTTATAAACAGACAGACATGTAGATAGATAGAAAGATAGATAGATAAACAGAAAGACATGCAGAAAGATAGATAGATAGATAAACAGATAGATAGATAAACAGACGGACATACAGAAAGAAAGATAGATAGACAGATAGATAGACAGATAAACAGACAGACATGTAGATAGATAGATAGATAGATAGATAGATAGATAAACAGAAAGACATGCAGAAAGATAGATAGATAAACAGATAGATAGATAAACAGACGGACATACAGAAAGATAGATAGATAGATAGACAGATAGATAGACAGATAAACAGACAGACATGTAGATAGATAGATAGATAGATAGATAGAAAGATACACATATAGATAGAAAGATAAACAGACAGACATGCACAAAGATAGATAGATAAACAGATAGATAGATAAACAGACGGACATGCAGAAAGATAGATATATAGATCGACAGATAGATAGACAGATAAACAGAGAGACATGTAGATAGATAGATAGACAGATAGATAGATAGATAGATAGATAGATAGATAGACAAACAGACAGACATGTAGAAAGATAGAGAGATAGATAGATAGATAGATAGATAGATAGACAGATAAACAGACAGACATGCAGAAAGATAGAAAGATAGATAGATAGATAGATAGATATTTAGATAGATAGATAACCAGATAGAAAGACAGATAAACAGACAGACATTCAGATAGATAGATAGATAGATAGATAGATAGATAGATAGATAGATAGACATAGAAATAGACAGACATGCAGCTAGATACATAGATAGATTGATAGATCGATAGATTGATAGATATATAGATAGATAGATAGATAGATAGATAGATAGATAGATAGATAGATCAATAGATAGATAGATAGATAGATAGATAAAAAGATAGACAGACATGCAGATAGATAGATATATAGATAAAAAGACACACATGCAGATAGGTAGATAGATAAATAGACAGACATGCAGATAGATAGATAGACAGATAAACAGACAGATAGAAAGATAGATAGATAGATGGATGGATAGATAGATAGACAGATAAACAGACAGACATGCATAAAGATAGATAGATAGATAGATAGATAGATAGATAGATAAACATACAGACATGTAGATAGATAGATAGATAAACAAATAGATATATTGAAAAACAGACATACATGCAGATAGATAGATAAACAGATAGAAAGACAGATAAAAAGACAGACATGTAGATAGATAGATAGATAGATAGATAGATAGATAGATAGATAGATAGATAGATAGAAAGATAGATAGATACACATTTAGATAGAAAGATAAACAGACAGACATGCAGAAAGATAGATAGATAGATAGATAGATAGATACATAGAAAAACAGATAGATAGACAGACAAACAGACAGACATGTAGATAGATAGATAGATACAGATAGATAGACAGATAAACAGACAGACATGTAAATAGATAGATAGATACACAGATAGATAGAAAGATAAACAGATAGATAGATAAACAGATGGACATGCAGAAAGATAGATAGATAGATAGATAGATAAACAGATAGATCGAAAGATAGATAGATAAATAAACAGATAGATAGATAAACAGACAGACATGCAGAAATCTAGATAGATAGATAAACTGATAGATAGATGAACAGATGGGCATGCAGAAAGATAGGTAGATAGATAGATAGATAGATAGATAGACAGATAAGAAGGATAGATAGGAAGATAGAAAGATAGATAGATAGACAGATAGAAAGACAGATAAACAGACAGACATGCAGATAGATAGATTGATAGATAGATAGATAGATAAACATACAGACATGTAGATAGATAGATAGATAAACAAATAGATAGATTGAAAAACAGACAGACATGCAGATATAGATAAACAGATAGAAAGACAGATAAAAAGACAGACATGCAAATAGATAGACAAACAGATAGATAGACGGATAAACAGACAAACATGCAGATAGATAGAAAGATAGATAGATAAGCAGATATATAGATAGATAAACAGACAGACATGTAGATAGATAGATAGATAGATAGATACACAGATAGAAAGACAGACATGCAGATAGATAAATCGATAGATAAATAGATAGATAGATAGATACATAGATAAACAGATAGACAGACAGACAAACAGACAGACATGTAGATAGATAGATAGATAGATAGATACAGATAGATAGACAGATAAACAGACAGACATGTAAATAGATAGATAGATAGATACACAGATAGATAGAAAGATAAACAGATAGATAGATAAACAGATGGACATGCAGAAAGATAGATAGATAGATAGATAGATAGATAGATAGATAAACAGATAGATCGAAAGATAGATAGATAAATAAACAGATAGATAGATAAACAGACAGACATGCAGAAAGATAGCTAGATTTATAGATAAACAGATAGATAAACAGATTAATAGATAGATAGATAGATAGATAGATAGATAGATAGATAGATAAAAAGACGGACATGCAGAAAGATAGATAGATCGATAAACAGATAGATAGCCTTATAAACAGACAGACATGTAGATAGATAGAAAGATAGATAGATAAACAGAAAGACATGCAGAAAGATGCATAGATAGATAAACAGATAGGCATGCAGAAAGATAGATAGATAGATAGATAGATAGATAGATAGACAGATAAACAGACAGACATGCAGAAAGATAGAAGGATAGATAGAAAGATAGATAGATAGACAGATAGAAAGACAGATAAACAGACAGACATGCAGATAGATAGATTGATAGACAGATAGATAAACATACAGTCATATAGATAGATAGATGGATAAACAAATAGATAGATTGAAAAACAGACAGACATGCAGATAGATAGATAAACAGATAGACAGACAGATAAAAAGACAGACATGCAAATAGATAGATAGATAGACAAACAGATAGATAGACGGATAAACAGACAAACCTGCAGATAGATAGAAAGATAGATAGATAGATAGATAAGCAGATAGATAGATAGATAGATAGATAGATAAACAGACAGACATGTAGATAGATAGATAGATAAACATATAGATAGACAGATAAATAGACAGACATGCAGATAGATAGATAGATAAACAGACAGACATGCAGATAGATAGATAGATAAACATACAGACATGTAGATAGATAGATAGATAGATAGATAAACAAATAGATAGATTGAAAAACAGACAGACATGCAGATAGATAGATAGATAAACAGATAGAAAGACAGATAAAAAGACAGATATGCAGATAGATAGAAAGATAGATAGATAGATACACAAACAGATAGATAGATGGATAAACAGACAGACATGCAGATAGATAGATAGATAGATAGATAGATAGATAAGCAGATAGAAAATTAGATAAACAGATAGATAGATAGATAAACAGACAGACATGTAGATATATAGATAGATAAAAATATAGATAGACAGATAAATAGACAGACATGCAGATAGATATATAGATAGATAGATAGATAAACAGACAGACATGTAGATAGATTTATGGATAAACAGATAGATAGATAAATAGATAAACAGACAGACATGCAGAAAGATAGCTAGATTTATAGATAAACAGATAAAAAGATAAATAGATAGATAGATAAACAGATGGACATGCAGAAAGATAGATAGATAAACAGATAGATAGATAGATAAACAGACAGACATGTAGATAGATAGATAGCTAAACAGATAGATAGATAGACAGATAAACAGCCAGACATGTAGATAGATAGATACACAGATAGATAGAGAGGTAAACAGACAGACATGCAGAAAGCTAGATAGATAGATAAACTGATAGATAGATAAACAGATGGGTATGCAGAAAGATAGGTAGATAGATAGACAGATAAACAGACAGACATGCAGAAAGATAGAAGGATAGATAGAAAGATAGAAAGATAGATAGATAGACAGATAGAAAGACAGATAAACAGACAGAAATGTAGATAGATAGATAGACAAACAGATAGATAGACAGATAAACAGAGAGACATGTAGATAGATAGATAGATAGATAGATAGATAGATAGATAGATAGATAGATAGACAGATAGATAGATAGACAAACAGACAGACATGTAGAAAGATAGAGAGATAGATAGACAGATAAACAGACAGACATGCAGAAAGATAGAAAGATAGATAGATAGATAGATAGATAGATATTTAGATAGATAGATACACAGATAGAAAGACAGATAAACAGACAGACATTCAGATAGATAGATAGATAGATAGATAGATAGATAGATAGATAGACATAGAAATAGACAAACATGCAGATAGATAGAAAGATAGATAGATAGATAGATAAGCAGATAGATAGATAGATAAACAGACAGACATGTAGATAGATAGATAGATAGATAGATACACAGATAGAAAGACAGACATGCAGATAGATAAATCGATAGATAAATAGATAGCTAGATAGATACATAGATAAACAGATATACAGACAGACAAACAGACAGACATGTAGATAGATAGATAGATAAACAGACAGACATGTAAATAGATAGATAGATAGATACACAGATAGATAGAAAGATAAACAGATAGATAGATAAACAGATGGACATGCAGAAAGATAGATAGATAGATAGATAGATAGATAAACAGATAGATCGAAAGATAGATAGATAAATAAACAGATAGATAGATAAACAGACAGACATGCAGAAAGATAGCTAGATTTATAGATAAACAGATAGATAAACAGATAAATAGATAGATAGATAGATAGATAGATAAAAAGACGGACATGCAGAAAGATAGATAGATAGATAAACAGAGAGATAGCCTTATAAACAGACAGACATGTAGATAGATAGAAAGATAGATAGATAAACAGAAAGACATGCAGAAAGATAGATAGATAGATAAACAGATAGATAGATAAACAGAAGGACATACAGAAAGAAAGATAGATAGACAGATAGATAGACAGATAAACAGACAGACATGTAGATAGATAGATAGATAGATAGATAGATAGATAGATAGATAGATAGAAAAACAGAAAGACATGCAGAAAGATAGATAGATAAACAGATAGATAGATAAACAGACGGACATACAGAAAGATAGATAGATAGATAGACAGATAGATAGACAGATAAACAGACAGACATGTAGATAGATAGATAGATAGATAGAAAGATAGATAGATACACATTTAGATAGAAAGATAAACAGACAGACATGCAGAAAGATAGATAGATAAACAGATAGATAGATAAACAGATGGACATGCAGAAAGATAGATAGATAGATAGACAGATAGATAGACAGATAAACAGACAGACATGTAGATAGATAGAAAGATAGATAGAAAGATAGATAGATACACATATAGATAGAAAGATAAACAGACAGACATGCACAAAGATAGATAGATAAACAGATAGATAGATAAACAGACGGACATGCAGAAAGATAGATATATAGATCGACAGATAGATAGACAGATAAACAGAGAGACATGTAGATAGATAGACAGATAGATAGATAGATAGATAGATAGATAGACAAACAGACAGACATGTAGAAAGATAGAGAGATAGATAGATAGATAGATAGATAGATAGATAGATAGACAGATAAACAGACAGACATGCAGAAAGATAGATAGATAGATAGATAGATAGATAGATAGATAGATAGATAGATAGATATTTAGATAGATAGATAACCAGATAGAAAGACAGATAAACAGACAGACATTCAGATAGATAGATAGATAGATAGACATAGAAATAGACAGACATGCAGCTAGATACATAGATAGATTGATAGATCGATAGATTGATAGATAGATAGATAGATAGATAGATAGATAGATAAATAGATAGATAGATAAAAAGATAGACAGACATGCAGATAGATAGATATATAGATAAAAAGACACACATGCAGATAGGTAGATAGATAAATAGACAGACATGCAGATAGATAGATAGACAGATAAACAGACAGATAGAAAGATAGATAGATAGATGGATGGATAGATAGATAGACAGATAAACAGACAGACATGCATAAAGATAGATAGATAGATAGATAGATAGATAGATAGATAGACAGATAAACAGATAGACATAGAGATAGATAGAAAGATAGAAAGACAGATAAACAGACAGACATGCAGATAGATAGATAGATCGATAGATAGATAGATAGATAGATAGATAGATAAACATACAGACATGTAGATAGATAGATAGATAAACAAATAGATATATTGAAAAACAGACATACATGCAGATAGATAGATAAACAGATAGAAAGACAGATAAAAAGACAGACATGTAGATAGATAGATAGATAGATAGATAGAAAGATAGATAGATACACATTTAGATAGAAAGATAAACAGACAGACATGCAGAAAGATAGATAGATAGATACATAGATAAACAGATAGATAGACAGACAAACAGACAGACATGTAGATAGATAGATAGATACAGATAGATAGACAGATAAACAGACAGACATGTAAATAGATAGATAGATACACAGATAGATAGAAAGATAAACAGATAGATAGATAAACAGATGGACATGCAGAAAGATAGATAGATAGATAGATTGATAAACAGATAGATCGAAAGATAGATAGATAAATAAACAGATAGATAGATAAACAGACAGACATGCAGAAATCTAGATAGATAGATAAACTGATAGATAGATGAACAGATGGGCATGCAGAAAGATAGGTAGATAGATAGATAGATAGATAGACAGATAAGAAGGATAGATAGGAAGATAGAAAGATAGATAGATAGACAGATAGAAAGACAGATAAACAGACAGACATGCAGATAGATAGATTGATAGATAGATAGATAAACATACAGACATGTAGATAGATAGATAGATAAACAAATAGATAGATTGAAAAACAGACAGACATGCAGATATAGATAAACAGATAGAAAGACAGATAAAAAGACAGACATGCAAATAGATAGACAAACAGATAGATAGACGGATAAACAGACAAACATGCAGATAGATAGAAAGATAGATAGATAGATAGATAAGCAGATAGATAGATAGATAAACAGACAGACATGTAGATAGATAGATAGATAGATAGATAGATAGATAGATAGATAGATACACAGATAGAAAGACAGACATGCAGATAGATAAATCGATAGATAAATAGATAGATAGATACATAGATAAACAGATAGACAGACAGACAAACAGACAGACATGTAGATAGATAGATAGATAGATGCAGATAGATAGACAGATAAACAGACAGACATGTAAATAGATAGATAGATAGATACACAGATAGATAGAAAGATAAACAGATAGATAGATAAACAGATGGACATGCAGAAAGATAGATAGATAGATAGATAGATAAACAGATAGATCGAAAGATAGATAAATAAACATATAGATAGATAAACAGACAGACATGCAGAAAGATAGCTAGATTTATAGATAAACAGATAGATAAACAGATTAATAGATAGATAGATAGATAGACATAGAAATAGACAAACATGCAGATAGATAGAAAGATAGATAGATAGATAGATAAGCAGATAGATAGATAGATAAACAGACAGACATGTAGATAGATAGATAGATAGATAGATACACAGATAGAAAGACAGACATGCAGATAGATAAATCGATAGATAAATAGATAGCTAGATAGATACATAGATAAACAGATAGACAGACAGACAAACAGACAGACATGTAGATAGATAGATAGATACAGATAGATAGACAGATAAACAGACAGACATGTAAATAGATAGATAGATAGATACACAGATAGATAGAAAGATAAACAGATAGATAGATAAACAGATGGACATGCAGAAAGATAGATAGATAGATAGATAGATAGATAGATAGATAAACAGATAGATCGAAAGATAGATAGATAAATAAACAGATAGATAGATAAACAGACAGACATGCAGAAAGATAGCTAGATTTATAGATAAACAGATAGATAAACAGATAAATAGATAGATAGATAGATAGATAGATAAAAAGACGGACATGCAGAAAGATAGATAGATAGATAAACAGATAGATAGCCTTATAAACAGACAGACATGTAGATAGATAGAAAGATAGATAGATAAACAGAAAGACATGCAGAAAGATAGATAGATAGATAAACAGATAGATAGATAAACAGACGGACATACAGAAAGAAAGATAGATAGACAGATAGATAGACAGATAAACAGACAGACATGTAGATAGATAGATAGATAGATAGATAGATAGATAGATAGATAGATAAACAGAAAGACATGCAGAAAGATAGATAGATAAACAGATAGATAGATAAACAGACGGACATACAGAAAGATAGATAGATAGATAGACAGATAGATAGACAGATAAACAGACAGACATGTAGATAGATAGATAGATAGATAGATAGATAGAAAGATACACATATAGATAGAAAGATAAACAGACAGACATGCACAAAGATAGATAGATAAACAGACGGACATGCAGAAAGATAGATATATAGATCGACAGATAGATAGACAGATAAACAGAGAGACATGTAGATAGATAGATAGACAGATAGATAGATAGATAGATAGATAGACAAACAGACAGACATGTAGAAAGATAGAGAGATAGATAGATAGATAGACAGATAAACAGACAGACATGCAGAAAGATAGAAAGATAGATAGATAGATAGATAGACATAGAAATAGACAGACATGCAGCTAGATACATAGATAGATTGATAGATCGATAGATTGATAGATAGATAGATAGATAGATAGATAGATAGATAGATAAATAGATAGATAGATAGATAGATAGATAGATAAAAAGATAGACAGACATGCAGATAGATAGATATATAGATAAAAAGACACACATGCAGATAGGTAGATAGATAAATAGACAGACATGCAGATAGATAGATAGACAGATAAACAGACAGATAGAAAGATAGATAGATAGATGGATGGATAGATAGATAGACAGATAAACAGACAGACATGCATAAAGATAGATAGATAGATAGATAGATAGATAAACATACAGACATGTAGATAGATAGATAGATAAACAAATAGATATATTGAAAAACAGACATACATGCAGATAGATAGATAAACAGATAGAAAGACAGATAAAAAGACAGACATGTAGATAGATAGATAGATAGATAGATAGATAGATAGAAAGATAGATAGATACACATTTAGATAGAAAGATAAACAGACAGACATGCAGAAAGATAGATAGATAGATAGATAGATACATAGATAAACAGATAGATAGACAGACAAACAGACAGACATGTAGATAGATAGATAGATACAGATAGATAGACAGATAAACAGACAGACATGTAAATAGATAGATAGATACACAGATAGATAGAAAGATAAACAGATAGATAGATAAACAGATGGACATGCAGAAAGATAGATAGATAGATAGATAAACAGATAGATCGAAAGATAGATAGATAAATAAACAGATAGATAGATAAACAGACAGACATGCAGAAATCTAGATAGATAGATAAACTGATAGATAGATGAACAGATGGGCATGCAGAAAGATAGGTAGATAGATAGATAGATAGATAGACAGATAAGAAGGATAGATAGGAAGATAGAAAGATAGATAGATAGACAGATAGAAAGACAGATAAACAGACAGACATGCAGATAGATAGATTGATAGATAGATAGATAGATAAACATACAGACATGTAGATAGATAGATAGATAAACAAATAGATAGATTGAAAAACAGACAGACATGCAGATATAGATAAACAGATAGAAAGACAGATAAAAAGACAGACATGCAAATAGATAGACAAACAGATAGATAGACGGATAAACAGACAAACATGCAGATAGATAGAAAGATAGATAGATAAGCAGATAGATAGATAGATAAACAGACAGACATGTAGATAGATAGATAGATAGATACACAGATAGAAAGACAGACATGCAGATAGATAAATCGATAGATAAATAGATAGATAGATAGATACATAGATAAACAGATAGACAGACAGACAAACAGACAGACATGTAGATAGATAGATAGATAGATAGATACAGATAGATAGACAGATAAACAGACAGACATGTAAATAGATAGATAGATAGATACACAGATAGATAGAAAGATAAACAGATAGATAGATAAACAGATGGACATGCAGAAAGATAGATAGATAGATAGATAGATAGATAAACAGATAGATCGAAAGATAGATAGATAAATAAACAGATAGATAGATAAACAGACAGACATGCAGAAAGATAGCTAGATTTATAGATAAACAGATAGATAAACAGATTAATAGATAGATAGATAGATAGATAGATAAAAAGACGGACATGCAGAAAGATAGATAGATCGATAAACAGATAGATAGCCTTATAAACAGACAGACATGTAGATAGATAGAAAGATAGATAGATAAACAGAAAGACATGCAGAAAGATGCATAGATAGATAAACAGATAGGCATGCAGAAAGATAGATAGATAGATAGATAGATAGATAGATAGATAGATAGATAGATAAACAGACAGACATGCAGAAAGATAGAAGGATAGATAGAAAGATAGATAGATAGACAGATAGAAAGACAGATAAACAGACAGACATGCAGATAGATAGATTGATAGACAGATAGATAAACATACAGTCATATAGATAGATAGATGGATAAACAAATAGATAGATTGAAAAACAGACAGACATGCAGATAGATAGATAGATAAACAGATAGACAGACAGATAAAAAGACAGACATGCAAATAGATAGATAGATAGACAAACAGATAGATAGACGGATAAACAGACAAACCTGCAGATAGATAGAAAGATAGATAGATAGATAAGCAGATAGATAGATAGATAGATAGATAGATAAACAGACAGACATGTAGATAGATAGATAGATAAACATATAGATAGACAGATAAATAGACAGACATGCAGATAGATAGATAGATAAACAGACAGACATGCAGATAGATAGATAGATAAACATACAGACATGTAGATAGATAGATAGATAGATAGATAAACAAATAGATAGATTGAAAAACAGACAGACATGCAGATAGATAGATAGATAAACAGATAGAAAGACAGATAAAAAGACAGATATGCAGATAGATAGAAAGATAGATAGATAGATACACAAACAGATAGATAGATGGATAAACAGACAGACATGCAGATAGATAGATAGATAGATAGATAGATAGATAGATAAGCAGATAGAAAATTAGATAAACAGATAGATAGATAGATAAACAGACAGACATGTAGATATATAGATAGATAAAAATATAGATAGACAGATAAATAGACAGACATGCAGATAGATAGATAGATAGATAGATAAACAGACAGACATGTAGATAGATTTATGGATAAACAGATAGATAGATAAATAGATAAACAGACAGACATGCAGAAAGATAGCTAGATTTATAGATAAACAGATAAAAAGATAAATAGATAGATAGATAAACAGATGGACATGCAGAAAGATAGATAGATAAACAGATAGATAGATAGATAAACATACAGACATGTAGATAGATAGATAGATAGATAGATAAACAAATAGATAGATTGAAAAACAGACAGACATGCAGATAGATAGATAGATAAACAGATAGAAAGACAGATAAAAAGACAGATATGCAGATAGATAGAAAGATAGATAGATAGATACACAAACAGATAGATAGATGGATAAACAGACAGACATGCAGATAGATAGATAGATAGATAGATAAGCAGATAGAAAATTAGATAAACATATAGATAGATAGATAAACAGACAGACATGTAGATATATAGATAGATAAAAATATAGATAGACAGATAAATAGACAGACATGCAGATAGATAGATAGATAGATAGATAAACAGACAGACATGTAGATAGATTTATGGATAAACAGATAGATAGATAAATAGATAAACAGACAGACATGCAGAAAGATAGCTAGATTTATAGATAAACAGATAAAAAGATAAATAGATAGATAGATAAACAGATGGACATGCAGAAAGATAGATAGATAAACAGATAGATAGATAGATAAACAGACAGACATGTAGATAGATAGATAGCTAAACAGATAGATAGATAGACAGATAAACAGCCAGACATGTAGATAGATAGATACACAGATAGATAGAGAGGTAAACAGACAGACATGCAGAAAGCTAGATAGATAGATAAACTGATAGATAGATAAACAGATGGGTATGCAGAAAGATAGGTAGATAGATAGACAGATAAACAGACAGACATGCAGAAAGATAGAAGGATATATAGAAAGATAGAAAGATAGATAGATAGACAGATAGAAAGACAGATAAACAGACAGAAATGTAGATAGATAGATAGACAAACAGATAGATAGACAGATAAACAGAGAGACATGTAGATAGATAGATAGATAGATAGATAGATAGATAGATAGATAGATAGATAGACAGATAGATAGATAGACAAACAGACAGACATGTAGAAAGATAGAGAGATAGATAGACAGATAAACAGACAGACATGCAGAAAGATAGAAAGATAGATAGATAGATAGATAGATAGATAGATATTTAGATAGATAGATACACAGATAGAAAGACAGATAAACAGACAGACATTCAGATAGATAGATAGATAGATAGATAGATAGATAGATAGATAGACATAGAAATAGACAAACATGCAGATAGATAGAAAGATAGATAGATAGATAGATAAGCAGATAGATAGATAGATAAACAGACAGACATGTAGATAGATAGATAGATAGATAGATACACAGATAGAAAGACAGACATGCAGATAGATAAATCGATAGATAAATAGATAGCTAGATAGATACATAGATAAACAGATAGACAGACAGACAAACAGACAGACATGTAGATAGATAGATAGATAAACAGACAGACATGTAAATAGATAGATAGATAGATACACAGATAGATAGAAAGATAAACAGATAGATAGATAAACAGATGGACATGCAGAAAGATAGATAGATAGATAGATAGATAAACAGATAGATCGAAAGATAGATAGATAAATAAACAGATAGATAGATAAACAGACAGACATGCAGAAAGATAGCTAGATTTATAGATAAACAGATAGATAAACAGATAAATAGATAGATAGATAGATAGATAGATAAAAAGACGGACATGCAGAAAGATAGATAGATAGATAAACAGAGAGATAGCCTTATAAACAGACAGACATGTAGATAGATAGAAAGATAGATAGATAAACAGAAAGACATGCAGAAAGATAGATAGATAGATAAACAGATAGATAGATAAACAGAAGGACATACAGAAAGAAAGATAGATAGACAGATAGATAGACAGATAAACAGACAGACATGTAGATAGATAGATAGATAGATAGATAGATAGATAGATAGATAGATAGATAGATAGATAAACAGAAAGACATGCAGAAAGATAGATAGATAAACAGATAGATAGATAAACAGACGGACATACAGAAAGATAGATAGATAGATAGACAGATAGATAGACAGATAAACAGACAGACATGTAGATAGATAGATAGATAGATAGAAAGATAGATAGATACACATTTAGATAGAAAGATAAACAGACAGACATGCAGAAAGATAGATAGATAAACAGATAGATAGATAAACAGATGGACATGCAGAAAGATAGATAGATAGATAGACAGATAGATAGACAGATAAACAGACAGACATGTAGATAGATAGAAAGATAGATAGAAAGATAGATAGATACACATATAGATAGAAAGATAAACAGACAGACATGCACAAAGATAGATAGATAAACAGATAGATAGATAAACAGACGGACATGCAGAAAGATAGATATATAGATCGACAGATAGATAGACAGATAAACAGAGAGACATGTAGATAGATAGACAGATAGATAGATAGATAGATAGATAGATAGACAAACAGACAGACATGTAGAAAGATAGAGAGATAGATAGATAGATAGATAGATAGATAGATAGATAGATAGACAGATAAACAGACAGACATGCAGAAAGATAGATAGATAGATAGATAGATAGATAGATAGATAGATAGATAGATAGATAGATAGATATTTAGATAGATAGATAACCAGATAGAAAGACAGATAAACAGACAGACATTCAGATAGATAGATAGATAGATAGATAGACATAGAAATAGACAGACATGCAGCTAGATACATAGATAGATTGATAGATCGATAGATTGATAGATAGATAGATAGATAGATAGATAGATAAATAGATAGATAGATAAAAAGATAGACAGACATGCAGATAGATAGATATATAGATAAAAAGACACACATGCAGATAGGTAGATAGATAAATAGACAGACATGCAGATAGATAGATAGACAGATAAACAGACAGATAGAAAGATAGATAGATAGATGGATGGATAGATAGATAGACAGATAAACAGACAGACATGCAGATAGATAGATAGATTGATAGATAGATAGATAGATAGATAGATAAACAGACAGACATGTAGATAGATAGATAGATAAACATATAGATAGACAGATAAATAGACAGACATGCAGATAGATAGATAGATAAACAGACAGACATGCAGATAGATAGATAGATAAACATACAGACATGTAGATAGATAGATAGATAGATAGATAAACAAATAGATAGATTGAAAAACAGACAGACATGCAGATAGATAGATAGATAAACAGATAGAAAGACAGATAAAAAGACAGATATGCAGATAGATAGAAAGATAGATAGATAGATACACAAACAGATAGATAGATGGATAAACAGACAGACATGCAGATAGATAGATAGATAGATAGATAGATAGATAGATAGATAAGCAGATAGAAAATTAGATAAACAGATAGATAGATAGATAAACAGACAGACATGTAGATATATAGATAGATAAAAATATAGATAGACAGATAAATAGACAGACATGCAGATAGATAGATAGATAGATAGATAAACAGACAGACATGTAGATAGATTTATGGATAAACAGATAGATAGATAAATAGATAAACAGACAGACATGCAGAAAGATAGCTAGATTTATAGATAAACAGATAAAAAGATAAATAGATAGATAGATAAACAGATGGACATGCAGAAAGATAGATAGATAAACAGATAGATAGATAGATAAACATACAGACATGTAGATAGATAGATAGATAGATAGATAAACAAATAGATAGATTGAAAAACAGACAGACATGCAGATAGATAGATAGGTAAACAGATAGAAAGACAGATAAAAAGACAGATATGCAGATAGATAGAAAGATAGATAGATAGATACACAAACAGATAGATAGATGGATAAACAGACAGACATGCAGATAGATAGATAGATAGATAGATAGATAGATAAGCAGATAGAAAATTAGATAAACAGATAGATAGATAGATAAACAGACAGACATGTAGATATATAGATAGATAAAAATATAGATAGACAGATAAATAGACAGACATGCAGATAGATAGATAGATAGATAGATAAACAGACAGACATGTAGATAGATTTATGGATAAACAGATAGATAGATAAATAGATAAACAGACAGACATGCAGAAAGATAGCTAGATTTATAGATAAACAGATAAAAAGATAAATAGATAGATAGATAAACAGATGGACATGCAGAAAGATAGATAGATAAACAGATAGATAGATAGATAAACAGACAGACATGTAGATAGATAGATAGCTAAACAGATAGATAGATAGACAGATAAACAGCCAGACATGTAGATAGATAGATACACAGATAGATAGAGAGGTAAACAGACAGACATGCAGAAAGCTAGATAGATAGATAAACTGATAGATAGATAAACAGATGGGTATGCAGAAAGATAGGTAGATAGATAGACAGATAAACAGACAGACATGCAGAAAGATAGAAGGATAGATAGAAAGATAGAAAGATAGATAGATAGACAGATAGAAAGACAGATAAACAGACAGAAATGTAGATAGATAGATAGACAAACAGATAGATAGACAGATAAACAGAGAGACATGTAGATAGATAGATAGATAGATAGATAGATAGATAGATAGACAGATAGATAGATAGACAAACAGACAGACATGTAGAAAGATAGAGAGATAGATAGACAGATAAACAGACAGACATGCAGAAAGATAGAAAGATAGATAGATAGATAGATAGATAGATAGATATTTAGATAGATAGATACACAGATAGAAAGACAGATAAACAGACAGACATTCAGATAGATAGATAGATAGATAGATAGATAGATAGATAGACATAGAAATAGACAAACATGCAGATAGATAGAAAGATAGATAGATAGATAGATAAGCAGATAGATAGATAGATAAACAGACAGACATGTAGATAGATAGATAGATAGATACACAGATAGAAAGACAGACATGCAGATAGATAAATCGATAGATAAATAGATAGCTAGATAGATACATAGATAAACAGATAGACAGACAGACAAACAGACAGACATGTAGATAGATAGATAGATAAACAGACAGACATGTAAATAGATAGATAGATAGATACACAGATAGATAGAAAGATAAAAAGATAGATAGATAAACAGATGGACATGCAGAAAGATAGATAGATAGATAGATAGATAAACAGATAGATCGAAAGATAGATAGATAAATAAACAGATAGATAGATAAACAGACAGACATGCAGAAAGATAGCTAGATTTATAGATAAACAGATAGATAAACAGATAAATAGATAGATAGATAGATAGATAGATAAAAAGACGGACATGCAGAAAGATAGATAGATAGATAAACAGAGAGATAGCCTTATAAACAGACAGACATGTAGATAGATAGAAAGATAGATAGATAAACAGAAAGACATGCAGAAAGATAGATAGATAGATAAACAGATAGATAGATAAACAGAAGGACATACAGAAAGAAAGATAGATAGACAGATAGATAGACAGATAAACAGACAGACATGTAGATAGATAGATAGATAGATAGATAGATAGATAGATAGATAGATAGATAAACAGAAAGACATGCAGAAAGATAGATAGATAAACAGATAGATAGATAAACAGACGGACATACAGAAAGATAGATAGATAGATAGACAGATAGATAGACAGATAAACAGACAGACATGTAGATAGATAGATAGATAGATAGAAAGATAGATAGATACACATTTAGATAGAAAGATAAACAGACAGACATGCAGAAAGATAGATAGATAAACAGATAGATAGATAAACAGATGGACATGCAGAAAGATAGATAGATAGATAGACAGATAGATAGACAGATAAACAGACAGACATGTAGATAGATAGAAAGATAGATAGAAAGATAGATAGATACACATATAGATAGAAAGATAAACAGACAGACATGCACAAAGATAGATAGATAAACAGATAGATAGATAAACAGACGGACATGCAGAAAGATAGATATATAGATCGACAGATAGATAGACAGATAAACAGAGAGACATGTAGATAGATAGACAGATAGATAGATAGATAGATAGATAGATAGACAAACAGACAGACATGTAGAAAGATAGAGAGATAGATAGATAGATAGATAGATAGACAGATAAACAGACAGACATGCAGAAAGATAGATAGATAGATAGATAGATAGATAGATAGATAGATAGATAGATATTTAGATAGATAGATAACCAGATAGAAAGACAGATAAACAGACAGACATTCAGATAGATAGATAGATAGATAGATAGACATAGAAATAGACAGACATGCAGCTAGATACATAGATAGATTGATAGATCGATAGATTGATAGATAGATAGATAGATAGATAGATAGATAGATAAATAGATAGATAGATAAAAAGATAGACAGACATGCAGATAGATAGATATATAGATAAAAAGACACACATGCAGATAGGTAGATAGATAAATAGACAGACATGCAGATAGATAGATAGACAGATAAACAGACAGATAGAAAGATAGATAGATAGATGGATGGATAGATAGATAGACAGATAAACAGACAGACATGCATAAAGATAGATAGATAGATAGATAGATAGATAGATAGACAGATAAACAGATAGACATAGAGATAGATAGAAAGATAGAAAGACAGATAAACAGACAGACATGCAGATAGATAGATAGATCGATAGATAGATAAACATACAGACATGTAGATAGATAGATAGATAAACAAATAGATATATTGAAAAACAGACATACATGCAGATAGATAGATAAACAGATAGAAAGACAGATAAAAAGACAGACATGTAGATAGATAGATAGATAGATAGATAGAAAGATAGATAGATACACATTTAGATAGAAAGATAAACAGACAGACATGCAGAAAGATAGATAGATAGATAGATAGATAGATAGATACATAGATAAACAGATAGATAGACAGACAAACAGACAGACATGTAGATAGATAGATAGATACAGATAGATAGACAGATAAACAGACAGACATGTAAATAGATAGATAGATACACAGATAGATAGAAAGATAAACAGATAGATAGATAAACAGATGGACATGCAGAAAGATAGATAGATAGATAGATTGATAAACAGATAGATCGAAAGATAGATAGATAAATAAACAGATAGATAGATAAACAGACAGACATGCAGAAATCTAGATAGATAGATAAACTGATAGATAGATGAACAGATGGGCATGCAGAAAGATAGGTAGATAGATAGATAGATAGATAGACAGATAAGAAGGATAGATAGGAAGATAGAAAGATAGATAGATAGACAGATAGAAAGACAGATAAACAGACAGACATGCAGATAGATAGATTGATAGATAGATAGATAAACATACAGACATGTAGATAGATAGATAGATAAACAAATAGATAGATTGAAAAACAGACAGACATGCAGATATAGATAAACAGATAGAAAGACAGATAAAAAGACAGACATGCAAATAGATAGACAAACAGATAGATAGACGGATAAACAGACAAACATGCAGATAGATAGAAAGATAGATAGATAGATAGATAAGCAGATAGATAGATAGATAAACAGACAGACATGTAGATAGATAGATAGATAGATAGATAGATAGATAGATAGATAGATAGATACACAGATAGAAAGACAGACATGCAGATAGATAAATCGATAGATAAATAGATAGATAGATACATAGATAAACAGATAGACAGACAGACAAACAGACAGACATGTAGATAGATAGATAGATGCAGATAGATAGACAGATAAACAGACAGACATGTAAATAGATAGATAGATAGATACACAGATAGATAGAAAGATAAACAGATAGATAGATAAACAGATGGACATGCAGAAAGATAGATAGATAGATAGATAGATAAACAGATAGATCGAAAGATAGATAAATAAACATATAGATAGATAAACAGACAGACATGCAGAAAGATAGCTAGATTTATAGATAAACAGATAGATAAACAGATTAATAGATAGATAGATAGATAGATAGATAGATAGATAGATAAAAAGACGGACATGCAGAAAGATAGATAGATCGATAAACAGATAGATAGCCTTATAAACAGACAGACATGTAGATAGATAGAAAGATAGATAGATAAACAGAAAGACATGCAGAAAGATGCATAGATAGATAAACAGATAGGCATGCAGAAAGATAGATAGATAGATAGATAGATAGATAGATAGACAGATAAACAGACAGACATGCAGAAAGATAGAAGGATAGATAGAAAGATAGATAGATAGACAGATAGAAAGACAGATAAACAGACAGACATGCAGATAGATAGATTGATAGACAGATAGATAAACATACAGTCATATAGATAGATAGATGGATAAACAAATAGATAGATTGAAAAACAGACAGACATGCAGATAGATAGATAGATAAACAGATAGACAGACAGATAAAAAGACAGACATGCAAATAGATAGATAGATAGACAAACAGATAGATAGACGGATAAACAGACAAACCTGCAGATAGATAGAAAGATAGATAGATAGATAGATAGATAGATAGATAAACAGACAGACATGTAGATAGATAGATAGATAAACATATAGATAGACAGATAAATAGACAGACATGCAGATAGATAGATAGATAAACAGACAGACATGCAGATAGATAGATAGATAAACATACAGACATGTAGATAGATAGATAGATAAACAAATAGATAGATTGAAAAACAGACAGACATGCAGATAGATAGATAAACAGATAGAAAGACAGATAAAAAGACAGATATGCAGATAGATAGAAAGATAGATAGATAGATACACAAACAGATAGATAGATGGATAAACAGACAGACATGCAGATAGATAGATAGATAGATAGATAGATAGATAGATAAGCAGATAGAAAATTAGATAAACAGATAGATAGATAGATAAACAGACAGACATGTAGATATATAGATAGATAAAAATATAGATAGACAGATAAATAGACAGACATGCAGATAGATAGATAGATAGATAGATAAACAGACAGACATGTAGATAGATTTATGGATAAACAGATAGACATGCAGAAAGATAGATAGATAAACAGATAGATAGATAAACAGACGGACATGCAGAAAGATAGATAGATAGACAGATAGATAGACAGATAAACAGACAGACATGTAGATAGATAGATAGATAGATAGAAAGATAGATAGATACACATATAGATAGAAAGATAAACAGACAGACATGCACAAAGATAGATAGATAAACAGATAGATAGATAAAGAAGACGTACATGCAGATAGATAGATCGACAGATAGATAGACAGATAAACAGAGAGACATGTAGATAGATAGATAGACAGATAGATAGATAGATAGATAGATAGATAGACAAACAGACAGACATGTAGAAAGATAGAGAGATAGATAGATAGATAGATAGAAAGATAGATATACAGATAAACAGACAGACATGCAGAAAGATAGAAAGATAGATAGATAGATAGATAGATAGATAGATAGATAGATAAATAGATAGATATTTAGATAGATAGATAGATAACCAGATAGAAAGACAGATAAACAGACAGACATTCAGATAGATAGATAGATAGATAGATAGACATAGAAATAGACAGACATGCAGATAGATACATAGATAGATTGATAGATCGATAGATTGATAGATAGATAGATAGATAGATAGATAGATAAATAGATAGATAAATAGATAGAAAGATAAAAAGATAGACAGACATGCAGATAGATAGATATATAGATAAAAAGACACACATGCAGATAGGTAGATAGATAAATAGACAGACATGCAGATAGATAGATAGACAGATAAACAGACAGATAGAAAGATAGATAGATAGATGGATGGATAGATAGTTAGACAGATAAACAGACAGACATGCATAAAGATAGATAGATAGATAGATAGATAGATAGATAGATAGATAGATAGACAGATAAACAGATAGACATGCAGATAGATAGAAAGATAGAAAGACAGATAAACAGACAGACATGCAGATAGATAGATAGATAGATAGATAGATAGATAGATAGATAGATAAACATACAGACATGTAGATAGATAGATAGATAAACAAATAGATATATTGAAAAACAGACATACATGCAGATAGATAGATAAACAGATAGAAAGACAGATAAAAAGACAGACATGTAGATAGATAGATAGATAGATAGATAGAAAGATAGATAGATACACATTTAGATAGAAAGATAAACAGACAGACATGCAGAAAGATAGATAGATAAACAGATAGATAGATAAACAGACGGACATGCAGAAAGATAGATGGATAGATAGATAGACAGATAAACAGACAGACATGTAGATAGATAGATAGATAGATAGATAGATAGAAAGATAGATAGATACACATATAGATAGAAAGATAAACAGACAGACATGCAGAAAGATAGATAGATAGATAGATAGATAGATAGATACATAGATAGATACATAGATAAACAGATAGATAGACAGACAAACAGACAGACATGTAGATAGATAGATAGATACAGATAGATAGACAGATAAACAGACAGACATGTAAATAGATAGATAGATACACAGATAGATAGAAAGATAAACAGATAGATAGATAAACAGACGGACATGCAGAAAGATAGATAGATAGATAGATAGATAGATAGATAAACAGATAGATCGAAAGATAGATAGATAAATAAACAGATAGATAGATAAACAGACAGACATGCAGAAATCTAGATAGATAGATAAACTGATAGATAGATGAACAGATGGGCATGCAGAAAGATAGGTAGATAGATAGATAGATAGATAGACAGATAAGAAGGATAGATAGGAAGATAGAAAGATAGATAGATAGACAGATAGAAAGACAGATAAACAGACAGACATGCAGATAGATAGATTGATAGATAGATAGATAAACATACAGACATGTAGATAGATAGATAGATAAACAAATAGATAGATTGAAAAACAGACAGACATGCAGATATAGATAAACAGATAGAAAGACAGATAAAAAGACAGACATGCAAATAGATAGACAAACAGATAGATAGACGGATAAACAGACAAACATGCAGATAGATAGAAAGATAGATAGATAGATAGATAAGCAGATAGATAGATAGATAAACAGACAGACATGTAGATAGATAGATAGATAGATAGATAGATAGATAGATAGATACACAGATAGAAAGACAGACATGCAGATAGATAAATCGATAGATAAATAGATAGATAGATACATAGATAAACAGATAGACAGACAGACAAACAGACAGACATGTAGATAGATAGATAGATAGATGCAGATAGATAGACAGATAAACAGACAGACATGTAAATAGATAGATAGATAGATACACAGATAGATAGAAAGATAAACAGATAGATAGATAAACAGATGGACATGCAGAAAGATAGATAGATAGATAGATAGATAAACAGATAGATCGAAAGATAGATAAATAAACATATAGATAGATAAACAGACAGACATGCAGAAAGATAGCTAGATTTATAGATAAACAGATAGATAAACAGATTAATAGATAGATAGATAGATAGATAGATAGATAAAAAGACGGACATGCAGAAAGATAGATAGATCGATAAACAGATAGATAGCCTTATAAACAGACAGACATGTAGATAGATAGAAAGATAGATAGATAAACAGAAAGACATGCAGAAAGATGCATAGATAGATAAACAGATAGGCATGCAGAAAGATAGATAGATAGATAGATAGATAGATAGATAGATAGATAGATAGATAGACAGATAAACAGACAGACATGCAGAAAGATAGAAGGATAGATAGAAAGATAGATAGATAGACAGATAGAAAGACAGATAAACAGACAGACATGCAGATAGATAGATTGATAGACAGATAGATAAACATACAGTCATATAGATAGATAGATGGATAAACAAATAGATAGATTGAAAAACAGACAGACATGCAGATAGATAGATAGATAAACAGATAGACAGACAGATAAAAAGACAGACATGCAAATAGATAGATAGATAGACAAACAGATAGATAGACGGATAAACAGACAAACCTGCAGATAGATAGAAAGATAGATAGATAGATAGATAGATAGATAAACAGACAGACATGTAGATAGATAGATAGATAAACATATAGATAGACAGATAAATAGACAGACATGCAGATAGATAGATAGATAAACAGACAGACATGCAGATAGATAGATAGATAAACATACAGACATGTAGATAGATAGATAGATAAACAAATAGATAGATTGAAAAACAGACAGACATGCAGATAGATAGATAGATAAACAGATAGAAAGACAGATAAAAAGACAGATATGCAGATAGATAGAAAGATAGATAGATAGATACACAAACAGATAGATAGATGGATAAACAGACAGACATGCAGATAGATAGATAGATAGATAGATAGATAGATAGATAAGCAGATAGAAAATTAGATAAACAGATAGATAGATAGATAAACAGACAGACATGTAGATATATAGATAGATAAAAATATAGATAGACAGATAAATAGACAGACATGCAGATAGATAGATAGATAGATAGATAAACAGACAGACATGTAGATAGATTTATGGATAAACAGATAGACATGCAGAAAGATAGATAGATAAACAGATAGATAGATAAACAGACGGACATGCAGAAAGATAGATAGATAGACAGATAGATAGACAGATAAACAGACAGACATGTAGATAGATAGATAGATAGATAGAAAGATAGATAGATACACATATAGATAGAAAGATAAACAGACAGACATGCACAAAGATAGATAGATAAACAGATAGATAGATAAAGAAGACGTACATGCAGATAGATAGATCGACAGATAGATAGACAGATAAACAGAGAGACATGTAGATAGATAGATAGACAGATAGATAGATAGATAGATAGATAGACAAACAGACAGACATGTAGAAAGATAGAGAGATAGATAGATAGATAGAAAGATAGATAGACAGATAAACAGACAGACATGCAGAAAGATAGAAAGATAGATAGATAGATAGATAGATAGATAGATAGATAAATAGATAGATATTTAGATAGATAGATAGATAACCAGATAGAAAGACAGATAAACAGACAGACATTCAGATAGATAGATAGATAGATAGATAGACATAGAAATAGACAGACATGCAGATAGATACATAGATAGATTGATAGATCGATAGATTGATAGATAGATAGATAGATAGATAGATAGATAGATAAATAGATAGATAAATAGATAGAAAGATAAAAAGATAGACAGACATGCAGATAGATAGATATATAGATAAAAAGACACACATGCAGATAGGTAGATAGATAAATAGACAGACATGCAGATAGATAGATAGACAGATAAACAGACAGATAGAAAGATAGATAGATAGATGGATGGATAGATAGATAGACAGATAAACAGACAGACATGCATAAAGATAGATAGATAGATAGATAGATAGATAGATAGATAGATAGATAGACAGATAAACAGATAGACATGCAGATAGATAGAAAGATAGAAAGACAGATAAACAGACAGACATGCAGATAGATAGATAGATCGATAGATAGATAGATAGATAGATAAACATACAGACATGTAGATAGATAGATAGATAAACAAATAGATATATTGAAAAACAGACATACATGCAGATAGATAGATAAACAGATAGAAAGACAGATAAAAAGACAGACATGTAGATAGATAGATAGATAGATAGATAGAAAGATAGATAGATACACATTTAGATAGAAAGATAAACAGACAGACATGCAGAAAGATAGATAGATAAACAGATAGATAGATAAACAGACGGACATGCAGAAAGATAGATGGATAGATAGATAGACAGATAAACAGACAGACATGTAGATAGATAGATAGATAGATAGATAGATAGATAGAAAGATAGATAGATACACATATAGATAGAAAGATAAACAGACAGACATGCAGAAAGATAGATAGATAGATAGATAGATAGATAGATAGATAGATACATAGATAGATACATAGATAAACAGATAGATAGACAGACAAACAGACAGACATGTAGATAGATAGATAGATACAGATAGATAGACAGATAAACAGACAGACATGTAAATAGATAGATAGATACACAGATAGATAGAAAGATAAACAGATAGATAGATAAACAGACGGACATGCAGAAAGATAGATAGATAGATAGATAGATAGATAGATAGATAGATAAACAGATAGATCGAAAGATAGATAGATAAATAAACAGATAGATAGATAAACAGACAGACATGCAGAAATCTAGATAGATAGATAAACTGATAGATAGATCAACAGATGGGCATGCAGAAAGATAGGTAGATAGATAGATAGATAGACAGATAAGAAGGATAGATAGAAAGATAGAAAGATAGATAGATAGACAGATAGAAAGACAGATAAACAGACAGACATGCAGATAGATAGATTGATAGATAGATAGATAAACATACAGACATGTAGATAGATAGATAGATAAACAAATAGATAGATTGAAAAACAGACAGACATGCAGATATAGATAAACAGATAGAAAGACAGATAAAAAGACAGACATGCAAATAGATAGACAAACAGATAGATAGACGGATAAACAGACAAACATGCAGATAGATAGAAAGATAGATAGATAGATAAGCAGATAGATAGATAGATACACAGACAGACATGTAGATAGATAGATAGATAGATACACAGATAGAAAGACAGACATGCAGATAGATAAATCGATAGATAAATAGATAGATAGATAGATACATAGATAAACAGATAGACAGACAGACAAACAGACAGACATGTAGATAGATAGATAGATACAGATAGATAGACAGATAAACAGACAGACATGTAAATAGATAGATAGATAGATACACAGATAGATAGAAAGATAAACAGATAGATAGATAAACAGATGGACATGCAGAAAGATAGATAGATAGATAGATAGATAGATAGATAGATAGATAGATAAACAGATAGATCGAAAGATAGATAGATAAATAAACAGATAGATAGATAAACAGACAGACATGCAGAAAGATAGCTAGATTTATAGATAAACAGATAGATAAACAGATAAATAGATAGATAGATAGATAGATAGATAAAAAGACAGACATGCAGAAAGATAGATAGATCGATAAACAGATAGATAGCCTTATAAACAGACAGACATGTAGATAGATAGAAAGATAGATAGATAAACAGAAAGACATGCAGAAAGATAGATAGATAGATAAACAGATAGGCATGCAGAAAGATAGATAGATAGATAGATAGACAGATAAACAGACAGACATGCAGAAAGATAGAAGGATAGATAGAAAGATAGATAGATAGACAGATAGAAAGACAGATAAACAGACAGACATGCAGATAGATAGATTGATAGACAGATAGATAAACATACAGTCATGTAGATAGATAGATGGATAAACAAATAGATAGATTGAAAAACAGACAGACATGCAGATAGATAGATAGATAAACAGATAGACAGACAGATAAAAAGACAGACATGCAAATAGATAGATAGATAGACAAACAGATAGATAGACGGATAAACAGACAAACCTGCAGATAGATAGAAAGATAGATAGATAGATAGATAGATAGATAGATAGATAGATAAGCAGATAGATAGATAGATAGATAGATAAACAGACAGACATGTAGATAGATAGATAAACATATAGATAGACAGATAAATAGACAGACATGCAGATAGATAGATAGATAAACAGACAGACATGCAGATAGATAGATAGATAAACATACAGACATGTAGATAGATAGATAGATAGATAGATAAACAAATAGATAGATTGAAAAACAGACAGACATGCAGATAGATAGATAGATAAACAGATAGAAAGACAGATAAAAAGACAGATATGCAGATAGATAGAAAGATAGATAGATAGATACACAAACAGATAGATAGATGGATAAACAGACAGACATGCAGATAGATAGATAGATAGATAGATAGATAGATAGATAGATAGATAGATAAGCAGATAGAAAATTAGATAAACAGATAGATAGATAGATAAACAGACAGACATGTAGATATATAGATAGATAAAGATATAGATAGACAGATAAATAGACAGACATGCAGATAGATAGATAGATAGATAGATAGATAAACAGACAGACATGTAGATAGATTTATGGATAAACAGATAGATAGATAAATAGATAAACAGACAGACATGCAGAAAGATAGCTAGATTTATAGATAAACAGATAAAAAGATAAATAGATAGATAGATAAACAGATGGACATGCAGAAAGATAGATAGATAAACAGATAGATAGACAGATAAATAGACAGACATGTAGATAGATAGATAAACAGATAGATAGATAGACAGATAAACAGCCAGACATGTAGATAGATAGATACACAGATAGATAGAGAGGTAAACAGACAGACATGCAGAAAGCTAGATAGATAGATAAACTGATAGATAGATAAACAGATGGGTATGCAGAAAGATAGGTAGATAGATAGACAGATAAACAGACAGACATGCAGAAAGATAGAAGGATAGATAGAAAGATAGAAAGATAGATAGATAGACAGATAGAAAGACAGATAAACAGACAGAAATGTAGATAGATAGATAGACAAACAGATAGATAGACAGATAAACAGAGAGACATGTAGATAGATAGATAGATAGATAGATAGACAGATAGATAGATAGATAGACAAACAGACAGACATGTAGAAAGATAGAGAGATAGATAGACAGATAAACAGACAGACATGCAGAAAGATAGAAAGATAGATAGATAGATAGATAGATAGATATTTAGATAGATAGATACACAGATAGAAAGACAGATAAACAGACAGACATTCAGATAGATAGATAGATAGATAGATAGATAGACATAGAAATAGACAAACATGCAGATAGATAGAAAGATAGATAGATAGATAGATAGATAAGCAGATAGATAGATAGATAAACAGACATACATGTAGATAGATAGATAGATAGATAGATACACAGATAGAAAGACAGACATGCAGATAGATAAATCGATAGATAAATAGATAGCTAGATAGATACATAGATAAACAGATAGACAGACAGACAAACAGACAGACATGTAGATAGATAGATAGATACAGATAGATAGACAGATAAACAGACAGACATGTAAATAGATAGATAGATAGATACACAGATAGATAGAAAGATAAACAGATAGATAGATAAACAGATGGACATGCAGAAAGATAGATAGATAGATAGATAGATAAACAGATAGATCGAAAGATAGATAGATAAATAAACAGATAGATAGATAAACAGACAGACATGCAGAAAGATAGCTAGATTTATAGATAAACAGATAGATAAATAGATAAATAGATAGATAGATAGATAGATAAAAAGACGGACATGCAGAAAGATAGATAGATAGATAAACAGATAGATAGCCTTATAAACAGACAGACATGTAGATAGATAGAAAGATAGATAGATAAACAGAAAGACATGCAGAAAGATAGATAGATAGATAAACAGATAGATAGATAAACAGACGGACATACAGAAAGAAAGATAGATAGACAGATAGATAGACAGATAAACAGACAGACATGTAGATAGATAGATAGATAGATAGATAGATAGATAGATAGATAGATAAACAGAAAGACATGCAGAAAGATAGATAGATAAACAGATAGATAGATAAACAGACGGACATACAGAAAGATAGATAGATAGATAAACTGATAGATAGATGAACAGATGGGCATGCAGAAAGATAGGTAGATAGATAGATAGATAGATAGACAGATAAGAAGGATAGATAGGAAGATAGAAAGATAGATAGATAGACAGATAGAAAGACAGATAAACAGACAGACATGCAGATAGATAGATTGATAGATAGATAGATAAACATACAGACATGTAGATAGATAGATAGATAAACAAATAGATAGATTGAAAAACAGACAGACATGCAGATATAGATAAACAGATAGAAAGACAGATAAAAAGACAGACATGCAAATAGATAGACAAACAGATAGATAGACGGATAAACAGACAAACATGCAGATAGATAGAAAGATAGATAGATAGATAGATAAGCAGATAGATAGATAGATAAACAGACAGACATGTAGATAGATAGATAGATAGATAGATACACAGATAGAAAGACAGACATGCAGATAGATAAATCGATAGATAAATAGATAGATAGATAGATACATAGATAAACAGATAGACAGACAGACAAACAGACAGACATGTAGATAGATAGATAGATAGATACAGATAGATAGACAGATAAACAGACAGACATGTAAATAGATAGATAGATAGATACACAGATAGATAGAAAGATAAACAGATAGATAGATAAACAGATGGACATGCAGAAAGATAGATAGATAGATAGATAGATAAACAGATAGATTGAAAGATAGATAGATAAATAAACAGATAGATAGATAAACAGACAGACATGCAGAAAGATAGCTAGATTTATAGATAAACAGATAGATAAACAGATTAATAGATAGATAGATAGATAGATAGATAGATAGATAAAAAGACGGACATGCAGAAAGATAGATAGATCGATAAACAGATAGATAGCCTTATAAACAGACAGACATGTAGATAGATAGAAAGATAGATAGATAAACAGAAAGACATGCAGAAAGATGCATAGATAGATAAACAGATAGGCATGCAGAAAGATAGATAGATAGATAGATAGATAGACAGATAAACAGACAGACATGCAGATAGATAGATAGATAAACATACAGACATGTAGATAGATAGATAGATAGATAGATAAACAAATAGATAGATTGAAAAACAGACAGACATGCAGATAGATAGATAGATAAACAGATAGAAAGACAGATAAAAAGACAGATATGCAGATAGATAGAAAGATAGATAGATAGATACACAAACAGATAGATAGATGGATAAATAGACAGACATGCAGATAGATAGATAGATAGATAGATAGATAGATAGATAGATAAGCAGATAGAAAATTAGATAAACAGATAGATAGATAGATAAACAGACAGACATGTAGATATATAGATAGATAAAAATATAGATAGACAGATAAATAGACAGACATGCAGATAGATAGATAGATAGATAAACAGACAGACATGTAGATAGATTTATGGATAAACAGATAGATAGATAAATAGATAAACAGACAGACATGCAGAAAGATAGCTAGATTTATAGATAAACAGATAAAAAGATAAATAGATAGATAGATAAACAGATGGACATGCAGAAAGATAGATAGATAAACAGATAGATAGACAGATAAACAGACAGACATGTAGATAGATAGATAGATAAACAGATAGATAGATAGACAGATAAACAGCCAGACATGTAGATAGATAGATACACAGATAGATAGAGAGGTAAACAGACAGACATGCAGAAAGCTAGATAGATAGATAAACTGATAGATAGATAAACAGATGGGTATGCAGAAAGATAGGTAGATAGATAGACAGATAAACAGACAGAAATGCAGATAGATAGATTGATAGACAGATAGATAAACATACAGACATGTAGATAGATAGATAAACAAATAGATAGATTGAAAAACAGACAGACATGCAGATAGATAGATAGATAGACAAACAGATAGATAGACAGATAAACAGAGAGACATGTAGATAGATAGATAGATAGATAGATAGATAGACAAACAGACAGACATGTAGAAAGATAGATAGATAGAGAGATAGATAGACAGATAAACAGACAGACATGCAGAAAGATAGAAAGATAGATAGATAGATAGATAGATAGATAGATAGATATTTAGATAGATAGATACACAGATAGAAAGACAGATAAACAGACAGACATTCAGATAGATAGATAGATAGATAGATAGATAGATAGATAGACATAGAAATAGACAGACATGCAGATAGATACATAGATAGATTGATAGATCGATAGATTGATAGATAGATAGATAGATAGATAGATAGATAAATAGATAGATAGATAAAAAGATAGACAGATAAATAGACAGACATGCAGATAGATAGATAGATAGATAGATGTATAGATAAATAGATAGATAGATAAAAAGACACACATGCAGATAGATAGATAGATAAATAGACAGACATGCAGATATATAGATAGATAGACAGATAAACAGACAGACATGTAGATAGATAGATAGATAGATAGATAGATAGATGGATGGATGGATAGATAGATAGACAGATAAACAGACAGACATGCATAAAGATAGATAGATAGATAGATAGATAGATAGATAGATAGATAGACAGATAAACAGATAGACATGCAGATAGATAGAAAGACAGATAAACAGACAGACATGCAGATAGATAGATAGATAGATAGATAGATAAACATACAGACATGTAGATAGATAGATAGATAGATAGATAGATAGATAGATAGATAAACAAATAGATAGATTGAAAAACAGACATACATGCAGATAGATAGATAAACAGATAGAAAGACAGATAAAAAGACAGATATGCAGATAGATAGATAGATACACAAACAGATAGATAGATGGATAAACAGACAGACATGCAGATAGATAGATAGATAGATAGATGGATAGATAGATAGATTGATATATAGATAGATAGATAAGCAGATAGAAAAATAGACATGTAGATATATAGATAGATAAACATATAGATAGACAGATAAATAGACAGACATGCAGATAGATAGATAGATAGATAAACAGAAAGACATGTAGATAGATTTATGGATAAACAGATAGATAGATAAACAGATAGATAGATAAATAGATAAACAGACAGACATGCAGAAAGATAGCTAGATTTATAGATAAACAGATAAAAAGATAGATAGATAGATAAACAGATGGACATGCAGAAAGATAGATAGATAAACAGATAGATAGACAGATAAACAGACAGACATGTAGATAGATAGATAAACAGATAGATAGATAGACAGATAAACAGACAGACATGTAAATAGATAGATAGATACACAGATAGATAGAAAGATAAACAGACAGACATGCAGAAAGCTAGATAGATAGATAAACAGACAGGCATGCAGAAAGATAGATAGATAGATAGACAGATAAACAGACAGACATGCAGAAAGATAGGATAGATAGAAAGATAGATAGATAGACAGATAGAAAGACAGATAAACAGACAGACATGCAGATAGATAGATTGATAGACAGATAGATAAACATACAGTCATGTAGATAGATAGATGGATAAACAAATAGATAGATTGAAAAACAGACAGACATGCAGATAGATAGATAGATAAACAGATAGACAGACAGATAAAAAGACAGACATGCAAATAGATAGATAGATAGACAAACAGATAGATAGACGGATAAACAGACAAGATAGATAGATAGATAGATAAACAAATAGATAGATTGAAAAACAGACAGACATGCAGATAGATAGAAAGATAGATAGATAGATACACAAACAGATAGATAGATGGATAAACAGACAGACATGCAGATAGATAGATAGATAGATAGATAGATAGATAAGCAGATAGAAAATTAGATAAACAGATAGATAGATAGATAAACAGACAGACATGTAGATATATAGATAGATAAAAATATAGATAGACAGATAAATAGACAGACATGCAGATAGATAGATAGATAGATAGATAAACAGACAGACATGTAGATAGATTTATGGATAAACAGATAGATAGATAAATAGATAAACAGACAGACATGCAGAAAGATAGCTAGATTTATAGATAAACAGATAAAAAGATAAATAGATAGATAAACAGATGGACATGCAGAAAGATAGATAGATAAACAGATAGATAGACAGATAAACAGACAGACAAGTAGATAGATAGATAGATAGATAAATAGATAGATAGATAGACAGATAAACAGCCAGACATGTAGATAGATAGATACACAGATAGATAGAGAGGTAAACAGACAGACATGCATAAAGCTAGATAGATAGATAAACTGATAGATAGATAAATAGATGGGTATGCAGAAAGATAGGTAGATAGATAGACAGATAAACAGACAGACATGCAGAAAGATAGAAGGATAGATAGAAAGATAGAAAGATAGATAGATAGACAGATAGAAAGACAGATAAACAGACAGAATGCAGATAGATAGATTGATAGACAGATAGATAAACATACAGACATGTAGATAGATAGATAAACAAATAGATAGATTGAAAAACAGACAGACATGCAGATAGATAGATAGATAAACAGATAGAAAGACAGATAAAAAGACAGACATGCAAATAGATAGATAGATAGATAGACAAACAGATAGATAGACGGATAAACAGACAAGATAGATAGATAGATAGATAGATAGATAGATAGATAGATAAACAGACAGACATGTAGATAGATAGATAGATAAACATATAGATAGACAGATAAATAGACAGACATGCAGATAGATAGATAGATAAACAGACAGACATGCAGATAGATAGATAGATAAACATACAGACATGTAGATAGATAGATAGATAGATAGATAAACAAATAGATAGATTGAAAAACAGACAGACATGCAGATAGATAGAACGATAGATAGATAGATACACAAACAGATAGATAGATGGATAAACAGACAGACATGCAGATAGATAGATAGATAGATAGATAGATAGATAGATAAGCAGATAGAAAATTAGATAAACAGATAGATAGATAGATAAACAGACAGACATGTAGATATATAGATAGATAAAAATATAGATAGACAGATAAATAGACAGACATGCAGATAGATAGATAGATAGATAGATAAACAGACAGACATGTAGATAGATTTATGGATAAACAGATAGATAGATAAACAGACAGACATGCAGAAAGATAGCTAGATTTATAGATAAACAGATAAAAAGATAAATAGATAGATAAACAGATGGACATGCAGAAAGATAGATAGATAAACAGATAGATAGACAGATAAACAGACAGACAAGTAGATAGATAGATAGATAAACAGATAGATAGATAGACAGATAAACAGCCAGACATGTAGATAGATAGAAAGATAGATAGATAAACAGAAAGACATGCAGAAAGATAGATAGATAGATAAACAGATAGGCATGCAGAAAGATAGATAGATAGATAGATAGATAGATAGACAGATAAACAGACAGACATGCAGAAAGATAGAAGGATAGATAGAAAGATAGATAGATAGACAGATAGAAAGACAGATAAACAGACAGACATGCAGATAGATAGATTGATAGACAGATAGATAAACATACAGTCATATAGATAGATAGATGGATAAACAAATAGATAGATTGAAAAACAGACAGACATGCAGATAGATAGATAGATAAACAGATAGACAGACAGATAAAAAGACAGACATGCAAATAGATAGATAGATAGACAAACAGATAGATAGACGGATAAACAGACAAACCTGCAGATAGATAGAAAGATAGATAGATAGATAGATAGATAAGCAGATAGATAGATAGATAGATAGATAAACAGACAGACATGTAGATAGATAGATAGATAAACATATAGATAGACAGATAAATAGACAGACATGCAGATAGATAGATAGATAAACAGACAGACATGCAGATAGATAGATAGATAAACATACAGACATGTAGATAGATAGATAGATAGATAGATAGATAAACAAATAGATAGATTGAAAAACAGACAGACATGCAGATAGATAGATAGATAAACAGATAGAAAGACAGATAAAAAGACAGATATGCAGATAGATAGAAAGATAGATAGATAGATACACAAACAGATAGATAGATGGATAAATAGACAGACATGCAGATAGATAGATAGATAGATAGATAGATTAGCAGATAGAAAATTAGATAAACAGATAGATAGATAGATAAACAGACAGACATGTAGATATATAGATAGATAAAAATATAGATAGACAGATAAATAGACAGACATGCAGATAGATAGATAGATAGATAGATAAACAGACAGACATGTAGATAGATTTATGGATAAACAGATAGATAGATAAATAGATAAACAGACAGACATGCAGAAAGATAGCTAGATTTATAGATAAACAGATAAAAAGATAAATAGATAGATAGATAAACAGATGGACATGCAGAAAGATAGATAGATAAACAGATAGATAGACAGATAAACAGACAGACATGTAGATAGATAGATAGATAAACAGATAGATAGATAGACAGATAAACAGCCAGACATGTAGATAGATAGATACACAGATAGATAGAGAGGTAAACAGACAGACATGCAGAAAGCTAGATAGATAGATAAACTGATAGATAAACAGATGGGTATGCAGAAAGATAGGTAGATAGATAGACAGATAAACAGACAGAAATGCAGATAGATAGATTGATAGACAGATAGATAAACATACAGACATGTAGATAGATAGATAAACAAATAGATAGATTGAAAAACAGACAGACATGCAGATAGATAGATAAACAGATAGAAAGACAGATAAAAAGACAGACATGCAAATAGATAGATAGATAGATAGACAAACAGATAGATAGACAGATAAACAGAGAGACATGTAGATAGATAGATAGATAGATAGATAGACAAACAGACAGACATGTAGAAAGATAGATAGATAGAGAGATAGATAGACAGATAAACAGACAGACATGCAGAAAGATAGATAGATAGAAAGATAGATAGATAGACAGATAGAAAGACAGATAAACAGACAGACATGCAGATAGATAGATTGATAGACAGATAGATAAACATACAGTCATATAGATAGATAGATGGATAAACAAATAGATAGATTGAAAAACAGACAGACATGCAGATAGATAGATAGATAAACAGATAGACAGACAGATAAAAAGACAGACATGCAAATAGATAGATAGATAGACAAACAGATAGATAGACGGATAAACAGACAAGATAGATAGATAGATAGATAGATAGATAGATAGATAAACAAATAGATAGATTGAAAAACAGACAGACATGCAGATAGATAGAAAGATAGATAGATAGATACACAAACAGATAGATAGATGGATAAACAGACAGACATGCAGATAGATAGATAGATAGATAGATAGATAGATAGATAGATAGATAAGCAGATAGAAAATTAGATAAACAGATAGATAGATAGATAAACAGACAGACATGTAGATATATAGATAGATAAAAATATAGATAGACAGATAAATAGACAGACATGCAGATAGATAGATAGATAAACAGACAGACATGTAGATAGATTTATGGATAAACAGATAGATAGATAAATAGATAAACAGACAGACATGCAGAAAGATAGCTAGATTTATAGATAAACAGATAAAAAGATAAATAGATAGATAAACAGATGGACATGCAGAAAGATAGATAGATAAACAGATAGATAGACAGATAAACAGACAGACAAGTAGATAGATAGATAGATAGATAAACAGATAGATAGATAGACAGATAAACAGCCAGACATGTAGATAGATAGATACACAGATAGATAGAGAGGTAAACAGACAGACATGCATAAAGCTAGATAGATAGATAAACTGATAGATAGATAAATAGATGGGTATGCAGAAAGATAGGTAGATAGATAGACAGATAAACAGACAGACATGCAGAAAGATAGAAGGATAGATAGAAAGATAGAAAGATAGATAGATAGACAGATAGAAAGACAGATAAACAGACAGAATGCAGATAGATAGATTGATAGACAGATAGATAAACATACAGACATGTAGATAGATAGATAAACAAATAGATAGATTGAAAAACAGACAGACATGCAGATAGATAGATAGATAAACAGATAGAAAGACAGATAAAAAGACAGACATGCAAATAGATAGATAGATAGATAGACAAACAGATAGATAGACGGATAAACAGACAAGATAGATAGATAGATAGATAGATAGATAGATAAACAGACAGACATGTAGATAGATAGATAGATAAACATATAGATAGACAGATAAATAGACAGACATGCAGATAGATAGATAGATAAACAGACAGACATGCAGATAGATAGATAGATAAACATACAGGCATGTAGATAGATAGATAGATAGATAGATAAACAAATAGATAGATTGAAAAACAGACAGACATGCAGATAGATAGAACGATAGATAGATAGATACACAAACAGATAGATAGATGGATAAACAGACAGACATGCAGATAGATAGATAGATAGATAGATAGATAGATAAGCAGATAGAAAATTAGATAAACAGATAGATAGATAGATAAACAGACAGACATGTAGATATATAGATAGATAAAAATATAGATAGACAGATAAATAGACAGACATGCAGATAGATAGATAGATAGATAGATAAACAGACAGACATGTAGATAGATTTATGGATAAACAGATAGATAGATAAACAGACAGACATGCAGAAAGATAGCTAGATTTATAGATAAACAGATAAAAAGATAAATAGATAGATAAACAGATGGACATGCAGAAAGATAGATAGATAAACAGATAGATAGACAGATAAACAGACAGACAAGTAGATAGATAGATAGATAAACAGATAGATAGATAGACAGATAAACAGCCAGACATGTAGATAGATAGAAAGATAGATAGATAAACAGAAAGACATGCAGAAAAATAGATAGATAGATAAACAGATAGGCATGCAGAAAGATAGATAGATAGATAGATAGATAGATAGACAGATAAACAGACAGACATGCAGAAAGATAGAAGGATAGATAGAAAGATAGATAGATAGACAGATAGAAAGACAGATAAACAGACAGACATGCAGATAGATAGATTGATAGACAGATAGATAAACATACAGTCATATAGATAGATAGATGGATAAACAAATAGATAGATTGAAAAACAGACAGACATGCAGATAGATAGATAGATAAACAGATAGACAGACAGATAAAAAGACAGACATGCAAATAGATAGATAGATAGACAAACAGATAGATAGACGGATAAACAGACAAACCTGCAGATAGATAGAAAGATAGATAGATATATAGATAGATAGATAGATAAGCAGATAGATAGATAGATAGATAGATAAACAGACAGACATGTAGATAGATAGATAGATAAACATATAGATAGACAGATAAATAGACAGACATGCAGATAGATAGATAGATAAACAGACAGACATGCAGATAGATAGATAGATAAACATACAGACATGTAGATAGATAGATAGATAGATAGATAGATAAACAAATAGATAGATTGAAAAACAGACAGACATGCAGATAGATAGATAGATAAACAGATAGAAAGACAGATAAAAAGACAGATATGCAGATAGATAGAAAGATAGATAGATAGATACACAAACAGATAGATAGATGGATAAATAGACAGACATGCAGATAGATAGATAGATAGATAGATAAGCAGATAGAAAATTAGATAAACAGATAGATAGATAGATAAACAGACAGACATGTAGATATATAGATAGATAAAAATATAGATAGACAGATAAATAGACAGACATGCAGATAGATAGATAGATAGATAGATAAACAGACAGACATGTAGATAGATTTATGGATAAACAGATAGATAGATAAACAGACAGACATGCAGAAAGATAGCTAGATTTATAGATAAACAGATAAAAAGATAAATAGATAGATAAACAGATGGACATGCAGAAAGATAGATAGATAAACAGATAGATAGACAGATAAACAGACAGACAAGTAGATAGATAGATAGATAAACAGATAGATAGATAGACAGATAAACAGCCAGACATGTAGATAGATAGAAAGATAGATAGATAAACAGAAAGACATGCAGAAAGATAGATAGATAGATAAACAGATAGGCATGCAGAAAGATAGATAGATAGATAGATAGATAGACAGATAAACAGACAGACATGCAGAAAGATAGAAGGATAGATAGAAAGATAGATAGATAGACAGATAGAAAGACAGATAAACAGACAGACATGCAGATAGATAGATTGATAGACAGATAGATAAACATACAGTCATATAGATAGATAGATGGATAAACAAATAGATAGATTGAAAAACAGACAGACATGCAGATAGATAGATAGATAAACAGATAGACAGACAGATAAAAAGACAGACATGCAAATAGATAGATAGATAGACAAACAGATAGATAGACGGATAAACAGACAAACCTGCAGATAGATAGAAAGATAGATAGATAGATAGATAGATAGATAAGCAGATAGATAGATAGATAGATAGATAAACAGACAGACATGTAGATAGATAGATAGATAAACATATAGATAGACAGATAAATAGACAGACATGCAGATAGATAGATAGATAAACAGACAGACATGCAGATAGATAGATAGATAAACATACAGACATGTAGATAGATAGATAGATAGATAGATAGATAAACAAATAGATAGATTGAAAAACAGACAGACATGCAGATAGATAGATAGATAAACAGATAGAAAGACAGATAAAAAGACAGATATGCAGATAGATAGAAAGATAGATAGATAGATACACAAACAGATAGATAGATGGATAAATAGACAGACATGCAGATAGATAGATAGATAGATAGATAGATTAGCAGATAGAAAATTAGATAAACAGATAGATAGATAGATAAACAGACAGACATGTAGATATATAGATAGATAAAAATATAGATAGACAGATAAATAGACAGACATGCAGATAGATAGATAGATAGATAGATAAACAGACAGACATGTAGATAGATTTATGGATAAACAGATAGATAGATAAATAGATAAACAGACAGACATGCAGAAAGATAGCTAGATTTATAGATAAACAGATAAAAAGATAAATAGATAGATAGATAAACAGATGGACATGCAGAAAGATAGATAGATAAACAGATAGATAGACAGATAAACAGACAGACATGTAGATAGATAGATAGATAAACAGATAGATAGATAGACAGATAAACAGCCAGACATGTAGATAGATAGATACACAGATAGATAGAGAGGTAAACAGACAGACATGCAGAAAGCTAGATAGATAGATAAACTGATAGATAAACAGATGGGTATGCAGAAAGATAGGTAGATAGATAGACAGATAAACAGACAGAAATGCAGATAGATAGATTGATAGACAGATAGATAAACATACAGACATGTAGATAGATAGATAAACAAATAGATAGATTGAAAAACAGACAGACATGCAGATAGATAGATAAACAGATAGAAAGACAGATAAAAAGACAGACATGCAAATAGATAGATAGATAGATAGACAAACAGATAGATAGACAGATAAACAGAGAGACATGTAGATAGATAGATAGATAGATAGATAGATAGACAAACAGACAGACATGTAGAAAGATAGATAGATAGAGAGATAGATAGACAGATAAACAGACAGACATGCAGAAAGATAGATAGATAGAAAGATAGATAGATAGACAGATAGAAAGACAGATAAACAGACAGACATGCAGATAGATAGATTGATAGACAGATAGATAAACATACAGTCATATAGATAGATAGATGGATAAACAAATAGATAGATTGAAAAACAGACAGACATGCAGATAGATAGATAGATAAACAGATAGACAGACAGATAAAAAGACAGACATGCAAATAGATAGATAGATAGACAAACAGATAGATAGACGGATAAACAGACAAGATAGATAGATAGATAGATAGATAGATAGATAGATAAACAAATAGATAGATTGAAAAACAGACAGACATGCAGATAGATAGAAAGATAGATAGATAGATACACAAACAGATAGATAGATGGATAAACAGACAGACATGCAGATAGATAGATAGATAGATAGATAGATAGATAGATAGATAAGCAGATAGAAAATTAGATAAACAGATAGATAGATAGATAAACAGACAGACATGTAGATATATAGATAGATAAAAATATAGATAGACAGATAAATAGACAGACATGCAGATAGATAGATAGATAAACAGACAGACATGTAGATAGATTTATGGATAAACAGATAGATAGATAAATAGATAAACAGACAGACATGCAGAAAGATAGCTAGATTTATAGATAAACAGATAAAAAGATAAATAGATAGATAAACAGATGGACATGCAGAAAGATAGATAGATAAACAGATAGATAGACAGATAAACAGACAGACAAGTAGATAGATAGATAGATAGATAAACAGATAGATAGATAGACAGATAAACAGCCAGACATGTAGATAGATAGATACACAGATAGATAGAGAGGTAAACAGACAGACATGCATAAAGCTAGATAGATAGATAAACTGATAGATAGATAAATAGATGGGTATGCAGAAAGATAGGTAGATAGATAGACAGATAAACAGACAGACATGCAGAAAGATAGAAGGATAGATAGAAAGATAGAAAGATAGATAGATAGACAGATAGAAAGACAGATAAACAGACAGAATGCAGATAGATAGATTGATAGACAGATAGATAAACATACAGACATGTAGATAGATAGATAAACAAATAGATAGATTGAAAAACAGACAGACATGCAGATAGATAGATAGATAAACAGATAGAAAGACAGATAAAAAGACAGACATGCAAATAGATAGATAGATAGATAGACAAACAGATAGATAGACGGATAAACAGACAAGATAGATAGATAGATAGATAGATAGATAGATAGATAGATAAACAGACAGACATGTAGATAGATAGATAGATAAACATATAGATAGACAGATAAATAGACAGACATGCAGATAGATAGATAGATAAACAGACAGACATGCAGATAGATAGATAGATAAACATACAGACATGTAGATAGATAGATAGATAGATAGATAAACAAATAGATAGATTGAAAAACAGACAGACATGCAGATAGATAGAACGATAGATAGATAGATACACAAACAGATAGATAGATGGATAAACAGACAGACATGCAGATAGATAGATAGATAGATAGATAGATAGATAGATAAGCAGATAGAAAATTAGATAAACAGATAGATAGATAGATAAACAGACAGACATGTAGATATATAGATAGATAAAAATATAGATAGACAGATAAATAGACAGACATGCAGATAGATAGATAGATAGATAGATAAACAGACAGACATGTAGATAGATTTATGGATAAACAGATAGATAGATAAACAGACAGACATGCAGAAAGATAGCTAGATTTATAGATAAACAGATAAAAAGATAAATAGATAGATAAACAGATGGACATGCAGAAAGATAGATAGATAAACAGATAGATAGACAGATAAACAGACAGACAAGTAGATAGATAGATAGATAAACAGATAGATAGATAGACAGATAAACAGCCAGACATGTAGATAGATAGAAAGATAGATAGATAAACAGAAAGACATGCAGAAAGATAGATAGATAGATAAACAGATAGGCATGCAGAAAGATAGATAGATAGATAGATAGATAGACAGATAAACAGACAGACATGCAGAAAGATAGAAGGATAGATAGAAAGATAGATAGATAGACAGATAGAAAGACAGATAAACAGACAGACATGCAGATAGATAGATTGATAGACAGATAGATAAACATACAGTCATATAGATAGATAGATGGATAAACAAATAGATAGATTGAAAAACAGACAGACATGCAGATAGATAGATAGATAAACAGATAGACAGACAGATAAAAAGACAGACATGCAAATAGATAGATAGATAGACAAACAGATAGATAGACGGATAAACAGACAAACCTGCAGATAGATAGAAAGATAGATAGATATATAGATAGATAGATAGATAAGCAGATAGATAGATAGATAGATAGATAAACAGACAGACATGTAGATAGATAGATAGATAAACATATAGATAGACAGATAAATAGACAGACATGCAGATAGATAGATAAACAGACAGACATGCAGATAGATAGATAGATAAACATACAGACATGTAGATAGATAGATAGATAGATAGATAGATAGATAAACAAATAGATAGATTGAAAAACAGACAGACATGCAGATAGATAGATAGATAAACAGATAGAAAGACAGATAAAAAGACAGATATGCAGATAGATAGAAAGATAGATAGATAGATACACAAACAGATAGATAGATGGATAAATAGACAGACATGCAGATAGATAGATAGATAGATAGATAGATAGATAGATAGATAAGCAGATAGAAAATTAGATAAACAGATAGATAGATAGATAAACAGACAGACATGTAGATATATAGATAGATAAAAATATAGATAGACAGATAAATAGACAGACATGCAGATAGATAGATAGATAGATAAACAGACAGACATGTAGATAGATTTATGGATAAACAGATAGATAGATAGATAAATAGATAAACAGACAGACATGCAGAAAGATAGCTAGATTTATAGATAAACAGATAAAAAGATAGATAGATAGATAAACAGATGGACATGCAGAAAGATAGATAGATAAACAGATAGATAGACAGATAAACAGACAGACATGTAGATAGATAGATAAACAGATAGATAGATAGACAGATAAACAGACAGACATGTAAATAGATAGATAGATAGATAGATAGATACACAGATAGATAGAAAGATAAACAGACAGACATGCAGAAAGCTAGATAGATAGATAAACAGACAGGCATGCAGAAAGATAGATAGATAGATAGATAGATAGATAGATAGATAGACAGATAAACAGACAGACATGCAGAAAGATAGGATAGATAGATAGATAGACAGATAGAAAGACAGATAAACAGACAGACATGCAGATAGATAGATTGATAGACAGATAGATAAACATACAGTCATGTAGATAGATAGATGGATAAACAAATAGATAGATTGAAAAACAGACAGACATGCAGATAGATAGATAGATAAACAGATAGACAGACAGATAAAAAGACAGACATGCAAATAGATAGATAGATAGACAAACAGATAGATAGACGGATAAACAGACAAGATAGATAGATAGATAGATAGATAGATAGATAGATAGATAGATAGATAAACAGACAGACATGTAGATAGATAGATAGATAAACATATAGATAGACAGATAAATAGACAGACATGCAGATAGATAGATAGATAAACAGACAGACATGCAGATAGATAGATAGATAAACATACAGACATGTAGATAGATAGATAGATAGATAAACAAATAGATAGATTGAAAAACAGACAGACATGCAGATAGATAGAAAGATAGATAGATAGATACACAAACAGATAGATAGATGGATAAACAGACAGACATGCAGATAGATAGATAGATAGATAGATAGATAGATAAGCAGATAGAAAATTAGATAAACAGATAGATAGATAGATAAACAGACAGACATGTAGATATATAGATAGATAAAAATATAGATAGACAGATAAATAGACAGACATGCAGATAGATAGATAGATAGATAGATAAACAGACAGACATGTAGATAGATTTATGGATAAACAGATAGATAGATAAATAGATAAACAGACAGACATGCAGAAAGATAGCTAGATTTATAGATAAACAGATAAAAAGATAAATAGATAAACAGATGGACATGCAGAAAGATATATAGATAAACAGATAGATAGACAGATAAACAGACAGACCAGTAGATAGATAGATAGATAAACAGATAGATAGATAGACAGATAAACAGCCAGACATGTAGATAGATAGAAAGATAGATAGATAAACAGAAAGACATGCAGAAAGATAGATAGATAGATAAACAGATAGGCATGCAGAAAGATAGATAGATAGATAGATAGATAGATAGACAGATAAACAGACAGACATGCAGAAAGATAGAAGGATAGATAGAAAGATAGATAGATAGATAGACAGATAGAAAGACAGATAAACAGACAGACATGCAGATAGATAGATTGATAGACAGATAGATAAACATACAGTCATATAGATAGATAGATGGATAAACAAATAGATAGATTGAAAAACAGACAGACATGCAGATAGATAGATAGATAAACAGATAGACAGACCGATAAAAAGACAGACATGCAAATAGATAGATAGATAGACAAACAGATAGATAGACGGATAAACAGACAAACCTGCAGATAGATAGAAAGATAGATAGATAGATAGATAGATAAGCAGATAGATAGATAGATAGATAGATAAACAGACAGACATGTAGATAGATAGATAGATAAACATATAGATAGACAGATAAATAGACAGACATGCAGATAGATAAATAGATAAACAGACAGACATGCAGAAAGATAGCTAGATTTATAGATAAACAGATAAAAAGATAGATAGATAGATAAACAGATGGACATGCAGAAAGATAGATAGATAAACAGATAGATAGACAGATAAACAGACAGACATGTAGATAGATAGATAAACAGATAGATAGATAGACAGATAAACAGACAGACATGTAAATAGATAGATAGATAGATAGATACACAGATAGATAGAAAGATAAACAGACAGACATGCAGAAAGCTAGATAGATAGATAAACAGACAGGCATGCAGAAAGATAGATAGATAGATAGATAGATAGACAGATAAACAGACAGACATGCAGAAAGATAGGATAGATAGAAAGATAGATAGATAGACAGATAGAAAGACAGATAAACAGACAGACATGCAGATAGATAGATTGATAGACAGATAGATAAACATACAGTCATATAGATAGATAGATGGATAAACAAATAGATAGATTGAAAAACAGACAGACATGCAGATAGATAGATAGATAAACAGATAGACAGACAGATAAAAAGACAGACATGCAAATAGATAGATAGATAGACAAACAGATAGATAGACGGATAAACAGACAAGATAGATAGATAGATAGATAGATAGATAGATAGATAGATAAACAGACAGACATGTAGATAGATAGATAGATAAACATATAGATAGACAGATAAATAGACAGACATGCAGATAGATAGATAGATAAACAGACAGACATGCAGATAGATAGATAGATAAACATACAGACATGTAGATAGATAGATAGATAGATAGATAGATAAACAAATAGATAGATTGAAAAACAGACAGACATGCAGATAGATAGAAAGATAGATAGATAGATACACAAACAGATAGATAGATGGATAAACAGACAGACATGCAGATAGATAGATATATAGATAGATAGATAGATAAGCAGATAGAAAATTAGATAAACAGATAGATAGATAAACAGACAGACATGTAGATATATAGATAGATAAAAATATAGATAGACAGATAAATAGACAGACATGCAGATAGATAGATAGATAGATAGATAAACAGACAGACATGTAGATAGATTTATGGATAAACAGATAGATAGATAAACAGACAGACATGCAGAAAGATAGCTAGATTTATAGATAAACAGATAAATAGATAGATAGATAAACAGATGGACATGCAGAAAGATAGATAGATAAACAGATAGATAGACAGATAAACAGACAGACAAGTAGATAGATAGATAGATAAACAGATAGATAGATAGACAGATAAACAGCCAGACATGTAGATAGATAGAAAGATAGATAGATAAACAGAAAGACATGCAGAAAGATAGATAGATAGATAAACAGATAGGCATGCAGAAAGATAGATAGATAGATAGATAGATAGATAGATAGACAGATAAACAGACAGACATGCAGAAAGATAGAAGGATAGATAGAAAGATAGATAGATAGACAGATAGAAAGACAGATAAACAGACAGACATGCAGATAGATAGATTGATAGACAGATAGATAAACATACAGTCATATAGATAGATAGATGGATAAACAAATAGATAGATTGAAAAACAGACAGACATGCAGATAGATAGATAGATAAACAGATAGACAGACAGATAAAAAGACAGACATGCAAATAGATAGATAGATAGACAAACAGATAGATAGACGGATAAACAGACAAACCTGCAGATAGATAGAAAGATAGATAGATAGATAGATAAGCAGATAGATAGATAGATAAACAGACAGACATGTAGATAGATAGATAGATAAACATATAGATAGACAGATAAATAGACAGACATGCAGATAGATAGATAAACAGACAGACATGCAGATAGATAGATAGATAAACATACAGACATGTAGATAGATAGATAGATAGATAGATAGATAAACAAATAGATAGATTGAAAAACAGACAGACATGCAGATAGATAGATAGATAAACAGATAGAAAGACAGATAAAAAGACAGATATGCAGATAGATAGAAAGATAGATAGATAGATACACAAACAGATAGATAGATGGATAAATAGACAGACATGCAGATAGATAGATAGATAGATAGATAGATAGATAGATAGATAAGCAGATAGAAAATTAGATAAACAGATAGATAGATAGATAAACAGACAGACATGTAGATATATAGATAGATAAAAATATAGATAGACAGATAAATAGACAGACATGCAGATAGATAGATAGATAGATAAACAGACAGACATGTAGATAGATTTATGGATAAACAGATAGATAGATAAATAGATAAACAGACAGACATGCAGAAAGATAGCTAGATTTATAGATAAACAGATAAAAAGATAAATAGATAGATAGATAAACAGATGGACATGCAGAAAGATAGATAGATAAACAGATAGATAGACAGATAAACAGACAGACATGTAGATAGATAGATAGATAAACAGATAGATAGATAGACAGATAAACAGCCAGACATGTAGATAGATAGATACACAGATAGATAGAGAGGTAAACAGACAGACATGCAGAAAGCTAGATAGATAGATAAACTGATAGATAGATAAACAGATGGGTATGCAGAAAGATAGGTAGATAGATAGACAGATAAACAGACAGAAATGCAGATAGATAGATTGATAGACAGATAGATAAACATACAGACATGTAGATAGATAGATAAACAAATAGATAGATTGAAAAACAGACAGACATGCAGATAGATAGATAGATAGATAGACAAACAGATAGATAGACAGATAAACAGAGAGACATGTAGATAGATAGATAGATAGATAGATAGATAGACAAACAGACAGACATGTAGAAAGATAGATAGATAGAGAGATAGATAGACAGATAAACAGACAGACATGCAGAAAGATAGAAAGATAGATAGATAGATAGATATTTAGATAGATAGATACACAGATAGAAAGACAGATAAACAGACAGACATTCAGATAGATAGATAGATAGATAGATAGATAGATAGATAGACATAGAAATAGACAGACATGCAGATAGATACATAGATAGATTGATAGATCGATAGATTGATAGATAGATAGATAGATAAATAGATAGATAGATAAAAAGATAGACAGATAAATAGACAGACATGCAGATAGATAGATAGATAGATAGATGTATAGATAGATAGATAGATAGATAAAAAGACACACATGCAGATAGATAGATAGATAAATAGACAGACATGCAGATATATAGATAGATAGATAGATAGATAGATAGACAGATAAACAGACAGACATGTAGATAGATAGATAGATAGATAGATGGATGGATAGATAGATAGACAGATAAACAGACAGACATGCATAAAGATAGATAGATAGATAGATAGATAGACAGATAAACAGATAGACATGCAGATAGATAGAAAGACAGATAAACAGACAGACATGCAGATAGATAGATAGATAGATAGATAGATAAACATACAGACATGTAGATAGATAGATAGATAGATAGATAAACAAATAGATAGATTGAAAAACAGACATATATGCAGATAGATAGATAAACAGATAGAAAGACAGATAAAAAGACAGATATGCAGATAGATAGATAGATACACAAACAGATAGATAGATGGATAAACAGACAGACATGCAGATAGATAGATAGATAGATAGATGGATAGATAGATAGATTGATATATAGATAGATAGATAAGCAGATAGAAAAATAGACATGTAGATATATAGATAGATAAACATATAGATAGACAGATAAATAGACAGACATGCAGATAGATAGATAGATAGATAAACAGAAAGACATGTAGATAGATTTATGGATAAACAGATAGATAGATAAACAGATAGATAGATAAATAGATAAACAGACAGACATGCAGAAAGATAGCTAGATTTATAGATAAACAGATAAAAAGATAGATAGATAGATAAACAGATGGACATGCAGAAAGATAGATAGATAAACAGATAGATAGACAGATAAACAGACAGACATGTAGATAGATAGATAAACAGATAGATAGATAGACAGATAAACAGACAGACATGTAAATAGATAGATAGATAGATAGATAGATACACAGATAGATAGAAAGATAAACAGACAGACATGCAGAAAGCTAGATAGATAGATAAACAGACAGGCATGCAGAAAGATAGATAGATAGATAGACAGATAAACAGACAGACATGCAGAAAGATAGGATAGATAGAAAGATAGATAGATAGACAGATAGAAAGACAGATAAACAGACAGACATGCAGATAGATAGATTGATAGACAGATAGATAAACATACAGTCATGTAGATAGATAGATGGATAAACAAATAGATAGATTGAAAAACAGACAGACATGCAGATAGATAGATAGATAAACAGATAGACAGACAGATAAAAAGACAGACATGCAAATAGATAGATAGATAGACAAACAGATAGATAGACGGATAAACAGACAAGATAGATAGATAGATAGATAGATAGATAGATAGATAGATAGATAAACAAATAGATAGATTGAAAAACAGACAGACATGCAGATAGATAGAAAGATAGATAGATAGATAGATACACAAACAGATAGATAGATGGATAAACAGACATACATGCAGATAGATAGATAGATAGATAGATAGATAGATAGATAGATAGATAAGCAGATAGAAAATTAGATAAACAGATAGATAGATAGATAAACAGACAGACATGTAGATATATAGATAGATAAAAATATAGATAGACAGATAAATAGACAGACATGCAGATAGATAGATAGATAGATAGATAGATAAACAGACAGACATGTAGATAGATTTATGGATAAACAGATAGATAGATAAATAGATAAACAGACAGACATGCAGAAAGATAGCTAGATTTATAGATAAACAGATAAAAAGATAAATAGATAGATAAACAGATGGACATGCAGAAAGATAGATAGATAAACAGATAGATAGACAGATAAACAGACAGACAAGTAGATAGATAGATAGATAGATAAACAGATAGATAGATAGACAGATAAACAGCCAGACATGTAGATAGATAGATACACAGATAGATAGAGAGGTAAACAGACAGACATGCATAAAGCTAGATAGATAGATAAACTGATAGATAGATAAATAGATGGGTATGCAGAAAGATAGGTAGATAGATAGACAGATAAACAGACAGACATGCAGAAAGATAGAAGGATAGATAGAAAGATAGAAAGATAGATAGATAGACAGATAGAAAGACAGATAAACAGACAGAAATGCAGATAGATAGATTGATAGACAGATAGATAAACATACAGACATGTAGATAGATAGATAAACAAATAGATAGATTGAAAAACAGACAGACATGCAGATAGATAGATAGATAAACAGATAGAAAGACAGATAAAAAGACAGACATGCAAATAGATAGATAGATAGATAGACAAACAGATAGATAGACGGATAAACAGACAAGATAGATAGATAGATAGATAGATAGATAGATAAACAGACAGACATGTAGATAGATAGATAGATAAACATATAGATAGACAGATAAATAGACAGACATGCAGATAGATAGATAGATAAACAGACAGACATGCAGATAGATAGATAGATAAACATACAGACATGTAGATAGATAGATAGATAGATAGATAGATAAACAAATAGATAGATTGAAAAACAGACAGACATGCAGATAGATAGAAAGATAGATAGATAGATACACAAACAGATAGATAGATGGATAAACAGACAGACATGCAGATAGATAGATAGATAGATAGATAGATAGATAGATAGATAAGCAGATAGAAAATTAGATAAACAGATAGATAGATAGATAAACAGACAGACATGTAGATATATAGATAGATAAAAATATAGATAGACAGATAAATAGACAGACATGCAGATAGATAGATAGATAGATAGATAAACAGACAGACATGTAGATAGATTTATGGATAAACACATAGATAGATAAACAGACAGACATGCAGAAAGATAGCTAGATTTATAGATAAACAGATAAAAAGATAAATAGATAGATAGATAAACAGATGGACATGCAGAAAGATAGATAGATAAACAGATAGATAGACAGATAAACAGACAGACAAGTAGATAGATAGATAGATAAACAGATAGATAGATAGACAGATAAACAGCCAGACATGTAGATAGATAGAAAGATAGATAGATAAACAGAAAGACATGCAGAAAGATAGATAGATAGATAAACAGATAGGCATGCAGAAAGATAGATAGATAGATAGATAGACAGATAAACAGACAGACATGCAGAAAGATAGAAGGATAGATAGAAAGATAGATAGATAGACAGATAGAAAGACAGATAAACAGACAGACATGCAGATAGATAGATTGATAGACAGATAGATAAACATACAGTCATATAGATAGATAGATGGATAAACAAATAGATAGATTGAAAAACAGACAGACATGCAGATAGATAGATAGATAAACAGATAGACAGACAGATAAAAAGACAGACATGCAAATAGATAGATAGATAGACAAACAGATAGATAGACGGATAAACAGACAAACCTGCAGATAGATAGAAAGATAGATAGATAGATAGATAGATAGATAAGCAGATAGATAGATAGATAGATAGATAAACAGACAGACATGTAGATAGATAGATAGATAAACATATAGATAGACAGATAAATAGACAGACATGCAGATAGATAGATAGATAAACAGACAGACATGCAGATAGATAGATAGATAAACATACAGACATGTAGATAGATAGATAGATAGATAGATAGATAGATAAACAAATAGATAGATTGAAAAACAGACAGACATGCAGATAGATAGATAGATAAACAGATAGAAAGACAGATAAAAAGACAGATATGCAGATAGATAGAAACATAGATAGATAGATACACAAACAGATAGATAGATGGATAAATAGACAGACATGCAGATAGATAGATAGATAGATAGATAGATAGATAGATAGATAGATAGATAAGCAGATAGAAAATTAGATAAACAGATAGATAGATAGATAAACAGACAGACATGTAGATATATAGATAGATAAAAATATAGATAGACAGATAAATAGACAGACATGCAGATAGATAGATAGATAGATAGATAAACAGACAGACATGTAGATAGATTTATGGATAAACAGATAGATAGATAAATAGATAAACAGACAGACATGCAGAAAGATAGCTAGATTTATAGATAAACAGATAAAAAGATAAATAGATAGATAGATAAACAGATGGACATGCAGAAAGATAGATAGATAAACAGATAGATAGACAGATAAACAGACAGACATGTAGATAGATAGATAGATAAACAGATAGATAGATAGACAGATAAACAGCCAGACATGTAGATAGATAGATACACAGATAGATAGAGAGGTAAACAGACAGACATGCAGAAAGCTAGATAGATAGATAAACTGATAGATAAACAGATGGGTATGCAGAAAGATAGGTAGATAGATAGACAGATAAACAGACAGAAATGCAGATAGATAGATTGATAGACAGATAGATAAACATACAGACATGTAGATAGATAGATAAACAAATAGATAGATTGAAAAACAGACAGACATGCAGATAGATAGATAAACAGATAGAAAGACAGATAAAAAGACAGACATGCAAATAGATAGATAGATAGATAGACAAACAGATAGATAGACAGATAAACAGAGAGACATGTAGATAGATAGATAGATAGATAGATAGACAAACAGACAGACATGTAGAAAGATAGATAGATAGAGAGATAGATAGACAGATAAACAGACAGACATGCAGAAAGATAGAAAGATAGATAGATAAATAGATAGATAGATATTTAGATAGATAGATACACAGATAGAAAGACAGATAAACAGACAGACATTCAGATAGATAGATAGATAGATAGATAGATAGATAGATAGATAGACATAGAAATAGACAGACATGCAGATAGATACATAGATAGATTGATAGATCGATAGATTGATAGATAGATAGATAGATAGATAGATAGATAGATAGATAAATAGATAGATAGATAAAAAGATAGACAGATAAATAGACAGACATGCAGATAGATAGATAGATAGATAGATGTATATATAGATAGATAGATAGATAAAAAGACACACATGCAGATAGATAGATAGATAGATAAATAGACAGACATGCAGATATATAGATAGATAGATAGACAGATAAACAGACAGACATGTAGATAGATAGATAGATAGATGGATGGATGGATAGATAGATAGACAGATAAACAGACAGACATGCATAAAGATAGATAGATAGATAGATAGATAGACAGATAAACAGATAGACATGCAGATAGATAGAAAGACAGATAAACAGACAGACATGCAGATAGATAGATAGATAGATAGATAAACATACAGACATGTAGATAGATAGATAGATAGATAGATAAACAAATAGATAGATTGAAAAACAGACATACATGCAGATAGATAGATAAACAGATAGAAAGACAGATAAAAAGACAGATATGCAGATAGATAGATAGATACACAAACAGATAGATAGATGGATAAACAGACAGACATGCAGATAGATAGATAGATAGATGGATAGATAGATTGATATATAGATAGATAGATAAGCAGATAGAAAAATAGACATGTAGATATATAGATAGATAAACATATAGATAGACAGATAAATAGACAGACATGCAGATAGATAGATAGATAGATAAACAGAAATACATGTAGATAGATTTATGGATAAACAGATAGATAGATAAACAGATAGATAGATAAATAGATAAACAGACAGACATGCAGAAAGATAGCTAGATTTATAGATAAACAGATAAAAAGATAGATAGATAGATAAACAGATGGACATGCAGAAAGATAGATAGATAAACAGATAGATAGACAGATAAACAGACAGACATGTAGATAGATAGATAAACAGATAGATAGATAGACAGATAAACAGACAGACATGTAAATAGATAGATAGATAGATAGATACACAGATAGATAGAAAGATAAACAGACAGACATGCAGAAAGCTAGATAGATAGATAAACAGACAGGCATGCAGAAAGATAGATAGATAGATAGATAGATAGACAGATAAACAGACAGACATGCAGAAAGATAGGATAGATAGAAATATAGATAGATAGACAGATAGAAAGACAGATAAACAGACAGACATGCAGATAGATAGATTGATAGACAGATAGATAAACATACAGTCATGTAGATAGATAGATGGATAAACAAATAGATAGATTGAAAAACAGACAGACATGCAGATAGATAGATAGATAAACAGATAGACAGACAGAAAAAAAGGACAGACATGCAAATAGATAGATAGATAGACAAACAGATAGATAGATGGATAAACAGACAAGATAGATAGATAGATAGATAGATAGATAGATAAACAGACAGACATGTAGATAGATAGATAGATAAACATATAGATAGACAGATAAATAGACAGACATGCAGATAGATAGATAGATAAACAGACAGACATGCAGATAGATAGATAGATAAACATACAGACATGTAGATAGATAGATAGATAGATAGATAAACAAATAGATAGATTGAAAAACAGACAGACATGCAGATAGATAGAAAGATAGATAGATAGATACACAAACAGATAGATAGATGGATAAACAGACAGACATGCAGATAGATAGATAGATAGATAGATAGATAGATAGATAAGCAGATAGAAAATTAGATAAACAGATAGATAGATAGATAAACAGACAGACATGTAGATATATAGATAGATAAAAATATAGATAGACAGATAAATAGACAGACATGCAGATAGATAGATAGATAGATAGATAAACAGACAGACATGTAGATAGATTTATGGATAAACAGATAGATAGATAAATAGATAAACAGACAGACATGCAGAAAGATAGCTAGATTTATAGATAAACAGATAAAAAGATAAATAGATAGATAGATAAACAGATGGACATGCAGAAAGATAGATAGATAAACAGATAGATAGACAGATAAACAGACAGACAAGTAGATAGATAGATAGATAAACAGATAGATAGATAGACAGATAAACAGCCAGACATGTAGATAGATAGATACACAGATAGATAGAGAGGTAAACAGACAGACATGCATAAAGCTAGATAGATAGATAAACTGATAGATAGATAAATAGATGGGTATGCAGAAAGATAGGTAGATATATAGACAGATAAACAGACAGACATGCAGAAAGATAGAAGGATAGATAGAAAGATAGAAAGATAGATAGATAGACAGATAGAAAGACAGATAAACAGACAGAAATGCAGATAGATAGATTGATAGACAGATAGATAAACATACAGACATGTAGATAGATAGATAAACAAATAGATAGATTGAAAAACAGACAGACATGCAGATAGATAGATAGATAAACAGATAGAAAGACAGATAAAAAGACAGACATGCAAATAGATAGATAGACAAACAGATAGATAGATGGATAAACAGACAAACATGCAGATAGATAGAAAGATAGATAGATAAACAGACAGACATGTAGATAGATAGATAGATAAACATATAGATAGACAGATAAATAGACAGACATGCAGATAGATAGATAGATAAACAGACAGACTTGCAGAAATATAGATAGATTTATGGATAAACAGATAGATAGATAAACAGATAAATAGATAGATAGATAGAAAAATAGATAGATAGATAGATAGATAGATAGATAAATAAATAGATACACAGATAGAAAGACAGATAAACAGACAGACATGCAGATAGATAAATCAATAGATAAATAGATAGATAGATAGATAGATTCATAGATAAACAGATAGACAGATAGATAGATAGATAGATGGATAGATACATAGATAGATAAACAGACAGACATGCAGAAAGATAGATAGATAGATAGATAGATAGACAGATAAATAGACAGACATGCAGATAGATAGATAGATAAACAGACAGACATGTAGAAAGATAGATAGATTTATGGATAAACAGATAGATAGATAAACAGATAGATAAACAGATTAATAGATAGATAGATAGATAGATAGATAAAAAGACGGACATGCAGAAAGATAGATAGATCGATAAACAGATAGATAGCCTTATAAACAGACAGACATGTAGATAGATAGAAAGATAGATAGATAAACAGAAAGACATGCAGAAAGATGCATAGATAGATAAACAGATAGATAGATAGACAGATAAACAGCCAGACATGTAGATAGATAGAAAGATAGATAGATAAACAGAAAGACATGCAGAAAGATAGATAGATAGATAAACAGATAGGCATGCAGAAAGATAGATAGATAGATAGATAGACAGATAAACAGACAGACATGCAGAAAGATAGAAGGATAGATAGAAAGATAGATAGATAGACAGATAGAAAGACAGATAAACAGACAGACATGCAGATAGATAGATTGATAGACAGATAGATAAACATACAGTCATATAGATAGATAGATGGATAAACAAATAGATAGATTGAAAAACAGACAGACATGCAGATAGATAGATAGATAAACAGATAGACAGACAGATAAAAAGACAGACATGCAAATAGATAGATAGATAGACAAACAGATAGATAGACGGATAAACAGACAAACCTGCAGATAGATAGAAAGATAGATAGATAGATAGATAGATAGATAAGCAGATAGATAGATAGATAGATAGATAAACAGACAGACATGTAGATAGATAGATAGATAAACATATAGATAGACAGATAAATAGACAGACATGCAGATAGATAGATAGATAAACAGACAGACATGCAGATAGATAGATAGATAAACATACAGACATGTAGATAGATAGATAGATAGATAGATAGATAAACAAATAGATAGATTGAAAAACAGACAGACATGCAGATAGATAGATAGATAAACAGATAGAAAGACAGATAAAAAGACAGATATGCAGATAGATAGAAAGATAGATAGATAGATACACAAACAGATAGATAGATGGATAAATAGACAGACATGCAGATAGATAGATAGATAGATAGATAGATAGATAGATTAGCAGATAGAAAATTAGATAAACAGATAGATAGATAGATAAACAGACAGACATGTAGATATATAGATAGATAAAAATATAGATAGACAGATAAATAGACAGACATGCAGATAGATAGATAGATAGATAGATAAACAGACAGACATGTAGATAGATTTATGGATAAACAGATAGATAGATAAATAGATAAACAGACAGACATGCAGAAAGATAGCTAGATTTATAGATAAACAGATAAAAAGATAAATAGATAGATAGATAAACAGATGGACATGCAGAAAGATAGATAGATAAACAGATAGATAGACAGATAAACAGACAGACATGTAGATAGATAGATAGATAAACAGATAGATAGATAGACAGATAAACAGCCAGACATGTAGATAGATAGATACACAGATAGATAGAGAGGTAAACAGACAGACATGCAGAAAGCTAGATAGATAGATAAACTGATAGATAAACAGATGGGTATGCAGAAAGATAGGTAGATAGATAGACAGATAAACAGACAGAAATGCAGATAGATAGATTGATAGACAGATAGATAAACATACAGACATGTAGATAGATAGATAAACAAATAGATAGATTGAAAAACAGACAGACATGCAGATAGATAGATAAACAGATAGAAAGACAGATAAAAAGACAGACATGCAAATAGATAGATAGATAGATAGACAAACAGATAGATAGACAGATAAACAGAGAGACATGTAGATAGATAGATAGATAGATAGATAGATAGACAAACAGACAGACATGTAGAAAGATAGATAGATAGAGAGATAGATAGACAGATAAACAGACAGACATGCAGAAAGATAGATAGATAGAAAGATAGATAGATAGACAGATAGAAAGACAGATAAACAGACAGACATGCAGATAGATAGATTGATAGACAGATAGATAAACATACAGTCATATAGATAGATAGATAGATGGATAAACAAATAGATAGATTGAAAAACAGACAGACATGCAGATAGATAGATAGATAAACAGATAGACAGACAGATAAAAAGACAGACATGCAAATAGATAGATAGATAGACAAACAGATAGATAGACGGATAAACAGACAAGATAGATAGATAGATAGATAGATAGATAGATAGATAAACAAATAGATAGATTGAAAAACAGACAGACATGCAGATAGATAGAAAGATAGATAGATAGATACACAAACAGATAGATAGATGGATAAACAGACAGACATGCAGATAGATAGATAGATAGATAGATAGATAGATAGATAGATAGATAGATAAGCAGATAGAAAATTAGATAAACAGATAGATAGATAGATAAACAGACAGACATGTAGATATATAGATAGATAAAAATATAGATAGACAGATAAATAGACAGACATGCAGATAGATAGATAGATAAACAGACAGACATGTAGATAGATTTATGGATAAACAGATAGATAGATAAATAGATAAACAGACAGACATGCAGAAAGATAGCTAGATTTATAGATAAACAGATAAAAAGATAAATAGATAGATAAACAGATGGACATGCAGAAAGATAGATAGATAAACAGATAGATAGACAGATAAACAGACAGACAAGTAGATAGATAGATAGATAGATAAACAGATAGATAGATAGACAGATAAACAGCCAGACATGTAGATAGATAGATACACAGATAGATAGAGAGGTAAACAGACAGACATGCATAAAGCTAGATAGATAGATAAACTGATAGATAGATAAATAGATGGGTATGCAGAAAGATAGGTAGATAGATAGACAGATAAACAGACAGACATGCAGAAAGATAGAAGGATAGATAGAAAGATAGAAAGATAGATAGATAGACAGATAGAAAGACAGATAAACAGACAGAATGCAGATAGATAGATTGATAGACAGATAGATAAACATACAGACATGTAGATAGATAGATAAACAAATAGATAGATTGAAAAACAGACAGACATGCAGATAGATAGATAGATAAACAGATAGAAAGACAGATAAAAAGACAGACATGCAAATAGATAGATAGATAGATAGACAAACAGATAGATAGACGGATAAACAGACAAGATAGATAGATAGATAGATAGATAGATAGATAAACAGACAGACATGTAGATAGATAGATAGATAAACATATAGATAGACAGATAAATAGACAGACATGCAGATAGATAGATAGATAAACAGACAGACATGCAGATAGATAGATAGATAAACATACAGACATGTAGATAGATAGATAGATAGATAGATAAACAAATAGATAGATTGAAAAACAGACAGACATGCAGATAGATAGAACGATAGATAGATAGATACACAAACAGATAGATAGATGGATAAACAGACAGACATGCAGATAGATAGATAGATAGATAGATAGATAGATAAGCAGATAGAACATTAGATAAACAGATAGATAGATAGATAAACAGACAGACATGTAGATATATAGATAGATAAAAATATAGATAGACAGATAAATAGACAGACATGCAGATAGATAGATAGATAGATAGATAAACAGACAGACATGTAGATAGATTTATGGATAAACAGATAGATAGATAAACAGACAGACATGCAGAAAGATAGCTAGATTTATAGATAAACAGATAAAAAGATAAATAGATAGATAAACAGATGGACATGCAGAAAGATAGATAGATAAACAGATAGATAGACAGATAAACAGACAGACAAGTAGATAGATAGATAGATAAACAGATAGATAGATAGACAGATAAACAGCCAGACATGTAGATAGATAGAAAGATAGATAGATAAACAGAAAGACATGCAGAAAGATAGATAGATAGATAAACAGATAGGCATGCAGAAAGATAGATAGATAGATAGATAGATAGATAGATAGACAGATAAACAGACAGACATGCAGAAAGATAGAAGGATAGATAGAAAGATAGATAGATAGACAGATAGAAAGACAGATAAACAGACAGACATGCAGATAGATAGATTGATAGACAGATAGATAAACATACAGTCATATAGATAGATAGATGGATAAACAAATAGATAGATTGAAAAACAGACAGACATGCAGATAGATAGATAGATAAACAGATAGACAGACAGATAAAAAGACAGACATGCAAATAGATAGATAGATAGACAAACAGATAGATAGACGGATAAACAGACAAACCTGCAGATAGATAGAAAGATAGATAGATATATAGATAGATAGATAGATAAGCAGATAGATAGATAGATAGATAGATAAACAGACAGACATGTAGATAGATAGATAGATAAACATATAGATAGACAGATAAATAGACAGACATGCAGATAGATAGATAGATAAACAGACAGACATGCAGATAGATAGATAGATAAACATACAGACATGTAGATAGATAGATAGATAGATAGATAGATAAACAAATAGATAGATTGAAAAACAGACAGACATGCAGATAGATAGATAGATAAACAGATAGAAAGACAGATAAAAAGACAGATATGCAGATAGATAGAAAGATAGATAGATAGATACACAAACAGATAGATAGATGGATAAATAGACAGACATGCAGATAGATAGATAGATAGATAGATAGATAGATAAGCAGATAGAAAATTAGATAAACAGATAGATAGATAGATAAACAGACAGACATGTAGATATATAGATAGATAAAAATATAGATAGACAGATAAATAGACAGACATGCAGATAGATAGATAGATAGATAGATAAACAGACAGACATGTAGATAGATTTATGGATAAACAGATAGATAGATAAACAGACAGACATGCAGAAAGATAGCTAGATTTATAGATAAACAGATAAAAAGATAAATAGATAGATAAACAGATGGACATGCAGAAAGATAGATAGATAAACAGATAGATAGACAGATAAACAGACAGACAAGTAGATAGATAGATAGATAAACAGATAGATAGATAGACAGATAAACAGCCAGACATGTAGATAGATAGAAAGATAGATAGATAAACAGAAAGACATGCAGAAAGATAGATAGATAGATAAACAGATAGGCATGCAGAAAGATAGATAGATAGATAGATAGATAGATAGACAGATAAACAGACAGACATGCAGAAAGATAGAAGGATAGATAGAAAGATAGATAGATAGACAGATAGAAAGACAGATAAACAGACAGACATGCAGATAGATAGATTGATAGACAGATAGATAAACATACAGTCATATAGATAGATAGATGGATAAACAAATAGATAGATTGAAAAACAGACAGACATGCAGATAGATAGATAGATAAACAGATAGACAGACAGATAAAAAGACAGACATGCAAATAGATAGATAGATAGACAAACAGATAGATAGACGGATAAACAGACAAACCTGCAGATAGATAGAAAGATAGATAGATAGATAGATAGATAGATAAGCAGATAGATAGATAGATAGATAGATAAACAGACAGACATGTAGATAGATAGATAGATAAACATATAGATAGACAGATAAATAGACAGACATGCAGATAGATAGATAGATAAACAGACAGACATGCAGATAGATAGATAGATAAACATACAGACATGTAGATAGATAGATAGATAGATAGATAGATAAACAAATAGATAGATTGAAAAACAGACAGACATGCAGATAGATAGATAGATAAACAGATAGAAAGACAGATAAAAAGACAGATATGCAGATAGATAGAAAGATAGATAGATAGATACACAAACAGATAGATAGATGGATAAATAGACAGACATGCAGATAGATAGATAGATAGATAGATAGATTAGCAGATAGAAAATTAGATAAACAGATAGATAGATAGATAAACAGACAGACATGTAGATATATAGATAGATAAAAATATAGATAGACAGATAAATAGACAGACATGCAGATAGATAGATAGATAGATAGATAAACAGACAGACATGTAGATAGATTTATGGATAAACAGATAGATAGATAAATAGATAAACAGACAGACATGCAGAAAGATAGCTAGATTTATAGATAAACAGATAAAAAGATAAATAGATAGATAGATAAACAGATGGACATGCAGAAAGATAGATAGATAAACAGATAGATAGACAGATAAACAGACAGACATGTAGATAGATAGATAGATAAACAGATAGATAGATAGACAGATAAACAGCCAGACATGTAGATAGATAGATACACAGATAGATAGAGAGGTAAACAGACAGACATGCAGAAAGCTAGATAGATAGATAAACTGATAGATAAACAGATGGGTATGCAGAAAGATAGGTAGATAGATAGACAGATAAACAGACAGAAATGCAGATAGATAGATTGATAGACAGATAGATAAACATACAGACATGTAGATAGATAGATAAACAAATAGATAGATTGAAAAACAGACAGACATGCAGATAGATAGATAAACAGATAGAAAGACAGATAAAAAGACAGACATGCAAATAGATAGATAGATAGATAGACAAACAGATAGATAGACAGATAAACAGAGAGACATGTAGATAGATAGATAGATAGATAGATAGATAGACAAACAGACAGACATGTAGAAAGATAGATAGATAGAGAGATAGATAGACAGATAAACAGACAGACATGCAGAAAGATAGATAGATAGAAAGATAGATAGATAGACAGATAGAAAGACAGATAAACAGACAGACATGCAGATAGATAGATTGATAGACAGATAGATAAACATACAGTCATATAGATAGATAGATGGATAAACAAATAGATAGATTGAAAAACAGACAGACATGCAGATAGATAGATAGATAAACAGATAGACAGACAGATAAAAAGACAGACATGCAAATAGATAGATAGATAGACAAACAGATAGATAGACGGATAAACAGACAAGATAGATAGATAGATAGATAGATAGATAGATAGATAAACAAATAGATAGATTGAAAAACAGACAGACATGCAGATAGATAGAAAGATAGATAGATAGATACACAAACAGATAGATAGATGGATAAACAGACAGACATGCAGATAGATAGATAGATAGATAGATAGATAGATAGATAGATAAGCAGATAGAAAATTAGATAAACAGATAGATAGATAGATAAACAGACAGACATGTAGATATATAGATAGATAAAAATATAGATAGACAGATAAATAGACAGACATGCAGATAGATAGATAGATAAACAGACAGACATGTAGATAGATTTATGGATAAACAGATAGATAGATAAATAGATAAACAGACAGACATGCAGAAAGATAGCTAGATTTATAGATAAACAGATAAAAAGATAAATAGATAGATAAACAGATGGACATGCAGAAAGATAGATAGATAAACAGATAGATAGACAGATAAACAGACAGACAAGTAGATAGATAGATAGATAGATAAACAGATAGATAGATAGACAGATAAACAGCCAGACATGTAGATAGATAGATACACAGATAGATAGAGAGGTAAACAGACAGACATGCATAAAGCTAGATAGATAGATAAACTGATAGATAGATAAATAGATGGGTATGCAGAAAGATAGGTAGATAGATAGACAGATAAACAGACAGACATGCAGAAAGATAGAAGGATAGATAGAAAGATAGAAAGATAGATAGATAGACAGATAGAAAGACAGATAAACAGACAGAATGCAGATAGATAGATTGATAGACAGATAGATAAACATACAGACATGTAGATAGATAGATAAACAAATAGATAGATTGAAAAACAGACAGACATGCAGATAGATAGATAGATAAACAGATAGAAAGACAGATAAAAAGACAGACATGCAAATAGATAGATAGATAGATAGACAAACAGATAGATAGACGGATAAACAGACAAGATAGATAGATAGATAGATAGATAGATAGATAGATAAACAGACAGACATGTAGATAGATAGATAGATAAACATATAGATAGACAGATAAATAGACAGACATGCAGATAGATAGATAGATAAACAGACAGACATGCAGATAGATAGATAGATAAACATACAGACATGTAGATAGATAGATAGATAGATAGATAAACAAATAGATAGATTGAAAAACAGACAGACATGCAGATAGATAGAACGATAGATAGATAGATACACAAACAGATAGATAGATGGATAAACAGACAGACATGCAGATAGATAGATAGATAGATAGATAGATAGATAAGCAGATAGAAAATTAGATAAACAGATAGATAGATAGATAAACAGACAGACATGTAGATATATAGATAGATAAAAATATAGATAGACAGATAAATAGACAGACATGCAGATAGATAGATAGATAGATAGATAAACAGACAGACATGTAGATAGATTTATGGATAAACAGATAGATAGATAAACAGACAGACATGCAGAAAGATAGCTAGATTTATAGATAAACAGATAAAAAGATAAATAGATAGATAAACAGATGGACATGCAGAAAGATAGATAGATAAACAGATAGATAGACAGATAAACAGACAGACAAGTAGATAGATAGATAGATAAACAGATAGATAGATAGACAGATAAACAGCCAGACATGTAGATAGATAGAAAGATAGATAGATAAACAGAAAGACATGCAGAAAGATAGATAGATAGATAAACAGATAGGCATGCAGAAAGATAGATAGATAGATAGATAGATAGATAGACAGATAAACAGACAGACATGCAGAAAGATAGAAGGATAGATAGAAAGATAGATAGATAGACAGATAGAAAGACAGATAAACAGACAGACATGCAGATAGATAGATTGATAGACAGATAGATAAACATACAGTCATATAGATAGATAGATGGATAAACAAATAGATAGATTGAAAAACAGACAGACATGCAGATAGATAGATAGATAAACAGATAGACAGACAGATAAAAAGACAGACATGCAAATAGATAGATAGATAGACAAACAGATAGATAGACGGATAAACAGACAAACCTGCAGATAGATAGAAAGATAGATAGATATATAGATAGATAGATAGATAAGCAGATAGATAGATAGATAGATAGATAAACAGACAGACATGTAGATAGATAGATAGATAAACATATAGATAGACAGATAAATAGACAGACATGCAGATAGATAGATAAACAGACAGACATGCAGATAGATAGATAGATAAACATACAGACATGTAGATAGATAGATAGATAGATAGATAGATAAACAAATAGATAGATTGAAAAACAGACAGACATGCAGATAGATAGATAGATAAACAGATAGAAAGACAGATAAAAAGACAGATATGCAGATAGATAGAAAGATAGATAGATAGATACACAAACAGATAGATAGATGGATAAATAGACAGACATGCAGATAGATAGATAGATAGATAGATAGATAGATAGATAAGCAGATAGAAAATTAGATAAACAGATAGATAGATAGATAAACAGACAGACATGTAGATATATAGATAGATAAAAATATAGATAGACAGATAAATAGACAGACATGCAGATAGATAGATAGATAGATAGATAAACAGACAGACATGTAGATAGATTTATGGATAAACAGATAGATAGATAGATAAATAGATAAACAGACAGACATGCAGAAAGATAGCTAGATTTATAGATAAACAGATAAAAAGATAGATAGATAGATAAACAGATGGACATGCAGAAAGATAGATAGATAAACAGATAGATAGACAGATAAACAGACAGACATGTAGATAGATAGATAAACAGATAGATAGATAGACAGATAAACAGACAGACATGTAAATAGATAGATAGATAGATAGATAGATAGATACACAGATAGATAGAAAGATAAACAGACAGACATGCAGAAAGCTAGATAGATAGATAAACAGACAGGCATGCAGAAAGATAGATAGATAGATAGATAGATAGATAGATAGACAGATAAACAGACAGACATGCAGAAAGATAGGATAGATAGATAGATAGACAGATAGAAAGACAGATAAACAGACAGACATGCAGATAGATAGATTGATAGACAGATAGATAAACATACAGTCATGTAGATAGATAGATGGATAAACAAATAGATAGATTGAAAAACAGACAGACATGCAGATAGATAGATAGATAAACAGATAGACAGACAGATAAAAAGACAGACATGCAAATAGATAGATAGATAGACAAACAGATAGATAGACGGATAAACAGACAAGATAGATAGATAGATAGATAGATAGATAGATAGATAGATAGATAAACAGACAGACATGTAGATAGATAGATAGATAAACATATAGATAGACAGATAAATAGACAGACATGCAGATAGATAGATAGATAAACAGACAGACATGCAGATAGATAGATAGATAAACATACAGACATGTAGATAGATAGATAGATAAACAAATAGATAGATTGAAAAACAGACAGACATGCAGATAGATAGAAAGATAGATAGATAGATACACAAACAGATAGATAGATGGATAAACAGACAGACATGCAGATAGATAGATAGATAGATAGATAGATAGATAGATAAGCAGATAGAAAATTAGATAAACAGATAGATAGATAGATAAACAGACAGACATGTAGATATATAGATAGATAAAAATATAGATAGACAGATAAATAGACAGACATGCAGATAGATAGATAGATAGATAGATAAACAGACAGACATGTAGATAGATTTATGGATAAACAGATAGATAGATAAATAGATAAACAGACAGACATGCAGAAAGATAGCTAGATTTATAGATAAACAGATAAAAAGATAAATAGATAAACAGATGGACATGCAGAAAGATATATAGATAAACAGATAGATAGACAGATAAACAGACAGACAAGTAGATAGATAGATAGATAAACAGATAGATAGATAGACAGATAAACAGCCAGACATGTAGATAGATAGAAAGATAGATAGATAAACAGAAAGACATGCAGAAAGATAGATAGATAGATAAACAGATAGGCATGCAGAAAGATAGATAGATAGATAGATAGATAGACAGATAAACAGACAGACATGCAGAAAGATAGAAGGATAGATAGAAAGATAGATAGATAGATAGACAGATAGAAAGACAGATAAACAGACAGACATGCAGATAGATAGATTGATAGACAGATAGATAAACATACAGTCATATAGATAGATAGATGGATAAACAAATAGATAGATTGAAAAACAGACAGACATGCAGATAGATAGATAGATAAACAGATAGACAGACCGATAAAAAGACAGACATGCAAATAGATAGATAGATAGACAAACAGATAGATAGACGGATAAACAGACAAACCTGCAGATAGATAGAAAGATAGATAGATAGATAGATAGATAAGCAGATAGATAGATAGATAGATAGATAAACAGACAGACATGTAGATAGATAGATAGATAAACATATAGATAGACAGATAAATAGACAGACATGCAGATAGATAAATAGATAAACAGACAGACATGCAGAAAGATAGCTAGATTTATAGATAAACAGATAAAAAGATAGATAGATAGATAAACAGATGGACATGCAGAAAGATAGATAGATAAACAGATAGATAGACAGATAAACAGACAGACATGTAGATAGATAGATAAACAGATAGATAGATAGACAGATAAACAGACAGACATGTAAATAGATAGATAGATAGATAGATACACAGATAGATAGAAAGATAAACAGACAGACATGCAGAAAGCTAGATAGATAGATAAACAGACAGGCATGCAGAAAGATAGATAGATAGATAGATAGATAGACAGATAAACAGACAGACATGCAGAAAGATAGGATAGATAGAAAGATAGATAGATAGACAGATAGAAAGACAGATAAACAGACAGACATGCAGATAGATAGATTGATAGACAGATAGATAAACATACAGTCATATAGATAGATAGATGGATAAACAAATAGATAGATTGAAAAACAGACAGACATGCAGATAGATAGATAGATAAACAGATAGACAGACAGATAAAAAGACAGACATGCAAATAGATAGATAGATAGACAAACAGATAGATAGACGGATAAACAGACAAGATAGATAGATAGATAGATAGATAGATAGATAAACAGACAGACATGTAGATAGATAGATAGATAAACATATAGATAGACAGATAAATAGACAGACATGCAGATAGATAGATAGATAAACAGACAGACATGCAGATAGATAGATAGATAAACATACAGACATGTAGATAGATAGATAGATAGATAGATAGATAAACAAATAGATAGATTGAAAAACAGACAGACATGCAGATAGATAGAAAGATAGATAGATAGATACACAAACAGATAGATAGATGGATAAACAGACAGACATGCAGATAGATAGATAGATAGATAGATAGATAGATAGATAAGCAGATAGAAAATTAGATAAACAGATAGATAGATAGATAAACAGACAGACATGTAGATATATAGATAGATAAAAATATAGATAGACAGATAAATAGACAGACATGCAGATAGATAGATAGATAGATAGATAAACAGACAGACATGTAGATAGATTTATGGATAAACACATAGATAGATAAACAGACAGACATGCAGAAAGATAGCTAGATTTATAGATAAACAGATAAAAAGATAAATAGATAGATAGATAAACAGATGGACATGCAGAAAGATAGATAGATAAACAGATAGATAGACAGATAAACAGACAGACAAGTAGATAGATAGATAGATAAACAGATAGATAGATAGACAGATAAACAGCCAGACATGTAGATAGATAGAAAGATAGATAGATAAACAGAAAGACATGCAGAAAGATAGATAGATAGATAAACAGATAGGCATGCAGAAAGATAGATAGATAGATAGATAGACAGATAAACAGACAGACATGCAGAAAGATAGAAGGATAGATAGAAAGATAGATAGATAGACAGATAGAAAGACAGATAAACAGACAGACAGACAGATAGATTGATAGACAGATAGATAAACATACAGTCATATAGATAGATAGATGGATAAACAAATAGATAGATTGAAAAACAGACAGACATGCAGATAGATAGATAGATAAACAGATAGACAGACAGATAAAAAGACAGACATGCAAATAGATAGATAGATAGACAAACAGATAGATAGACGGATAAACAGACAAACCTGCAGATAGATAGAAAGATAGATAGATAGATAGATAGATAGATAAGCAGATAGATAGATAGATAGATAGATAAACAGACAGACATGTAGATAGATAGATAGATAAACATATAGATAGACAGATAAATAGACAGACATGCAGATAGATAGATAGATAAACAGACAGACATGCAGATAGATAGATAGATAAACATACAGACATGTAGATAGATAGATAGATAGATAGATAGATAGATAGATAAACAAATAGATAGATTGAAAAACAGACAGACATGCAGATAGATAGATAGATAAACAGATAGAAAGACAGATAAAAAGACAGATATGCAGATAGATAGAAACATAGATAGATAGATAGATAGATAGATAGATAGATAGATAGATAGATAAGCAGATAGAAAATTAGATAAACAGATAGATAGATAGATAAACAGACAGACATGTAGATATATAGATAGATAAAAATATAGATAGACAGATAAATAGACAGACATGCAGATAGATAGATAGATAGATAGATAAACAGACAGACATGTAGATAGATTTATGGATAAACAGATAGATAGATAAATAGATAAACAGACAGACATGCAGAAAGATAGCTAGATTTATAGATAAACAGATAAAAAGATAAATAGATAGATAGATAAACAGATGGACATGCAGAAAGATAGATAGATAAACAGATAGATAGACAGATAAACAGACAGACATGTAGATAGATAGATAGATAAACAGATAGATAGATAGACAGATAAACAGCCAGACATGTAGATAGATAGATACACAGATAGATAGAGAGGTAAACAGACAGACATGCAGAAAGCTAGATAGATAGATAAACTGATAGATAAACAGATGGGTATGCAGAAAGATAGGTAGATAGATAGACAGATAAACAGACAGAAATGCAGATAGATAGATTGATAGACAGATAGATAAACATACAGACATGTAGATAGATAGATAAACAAATAGATAGATTGAAAAACAGACAGACATGCAGATAGATAGATAAACAGATAGAAAGACAGATAAAAAGACAGACATGCAAATAGATAGATAGATAGATAGACAAACAGATAGATAGACAGATAAACAGAGAGACATGTAGATAGATAGATAGATAGATAGATAGATAGACAAACAGACAGACATGTAGAAAGATAGATAGATAGAGAGATAGATAGACAGATAAACAGACAGACATGCAGAAAGATAGAAAGATAGATAGATAAATAGATAGATAGATATTTAGATAGATAGATACACAGATAGAAAGACAGATAAACAGACAGACATTCAGATAGATAGATAGATAGATAGATAGATAGATAGATAGATAGATAGACATAGAAATAGACAGACATGCAGATAGATACATAGATAGATTGATAGATCGATAGATTGATAGATAGATAGATAGATAGATAGATAGATAGATAGATAGATAGATAAATAGATAGATAGATAAAAAGATAGACAGATAAATAGACAGACATGCAGATAGATAGATAGATAGATAGATGTATATATAGATAGATAGATAGATAAAAAGACACACATGCAGATAGATAGATAGATAGATAAATAGACAGACATGCAGATATATAGATAGATAGATAGACAGATAAACAGACAGACATGTAGATAGATAGATAGATAGATGGATGGATGGATAGATAGATAGACAGATAAACAGACAGACATGCATAAAGATAGATAGATAGATAGATAGATAGACAGATAAACAGATAGACATGCAGATAGATAGAAAGACAGATAAACAGACAGACATGCAGATAGATAGATAGATAGATAGATAAACATACAGACATGTAGATAGATAGATAGATAGATAGATAAACAAATAGATAGATTGAAAAACAGACATACATGCAGATAGATAGATAAACAGATAGAAAGACAGATAAAAAGACAGATATGCAGATAGATAGATAGATACACAAACAGATAGATAGATGGATAAACAGACAGACATGCAGATAGATAGATAGATAGATGGATAGATAGATTGATATATAGATAGATAGATAAGCAGATAGAAAAATAGACATGTAGATATATAGATAGATAAACATATAGATAGACAGATAAATAGACAGACATGCAGATAGATAGATAGATAGATAAACAGAAATACATGTAGATAGATTTATGGATAAACAGATAGATAGATAAACAGATAGATAGATAAATAGATAAACAGACAGACATGCAGAAAGATAGCTAGATTTATAGATAAACAGATAAAAAGATAGATAGATAGATAAACAGATGGACATGCAGAAAGATAGATAGATAAACAGATAGATAGACAGATAAACAGACAGACATGTAGATAGATAGATAAACAGATAGATAGATAGACAGATAAACAGACAGACATGTAAATAGATAGATAGATAGATAGATACACAGATAGATAGAAAGATAAACAGACAGACATGCAGAAAGCTAGATAGATAGATAAACAGACAGGCATGCAGAAAGATAGATAGATAGATAGATAGATAGACAGATAAACAGACAGACATGCAGAAAGATAGGATAGATAGAAATATAGATAGATAGACAGATAGAAAGACAGATAAACAGACAGACATGCAGATAGATAGATTGATAGACAGATAGATAAACATACAGTCATGTAGATAGATAGATGGATAAACAAATAGATAGATTGAAAAACAGACAGACATGCAGATAGATAGATAGATAAACAGATAGACAGACAGAAAAAAAGGACAGACATGCAAATAGATAGATAGATAGACAAACAGATAGATAGATGGATAAACAGACAAGATAGATAGATAGATAGATAGATAGATAGATAAACAGACAGACATGTAGATAGATAGATAGATAAACATATAGATAGACAGATAAATAGACAGACATGCAGATAGATAGATAGATAAACAGACAGACATGCAGATAGATAGATAGATAAACATACAGACATGTAGATAGATAGATAGATAGATAGATAAACAAATAGATAGATTGAAAAACAGACAGACATGCAGATAGATAGAAAGATAGATAGATAGATACACAAACAGATAGATAGATGGATAAACAGACAGACATGCAGATAGATAGATAGATAGATAGATAGATAGATAGATAAGCAGATAGAAAATTAGATAAACAGATAGATAGATAGATAAACAGACAGACATGTAGATATATAGATAGATAAAAATATAGATAGACAGATAAATAGACAGACATGCAGATAGATAGATAGATAGATAGATAAACAGACAGACATGTAGATAGATTTATGGATAAACAGATAGATAGATAAATAGATAAACAGACAGACATGCAGAAAGATAGCTAGATTTATAGATGAACAGATAAAAAGATAAATAGATAGATAGATAAACAGATGGACATGCAGAAAGATAGATAGATAAACAGATAGATAGACAGATAAACAGACAGACAAGTAGATAGATAGATAGATAAACAGATAGATAGATAGACAGATAAACAGCCAGACATGTAGATAGATAGATACACAGATAGATAGAGAGGTAAACAGACAGACATGCATAAAGCTAGATAGATAGATAAACTGATAGATAGATAAATAGATGGGTATGCAGAAAGATAGGTAGATATATAGACAGATAAACAGACAGACATGCAGAAAGATAGAAGGATAGATAGAAAGATAGAAAGATAGATAGATAGACAGATAGAAAGACAGATAAACAGACAGAAATGCAGATAGATAGATTGATAGACAGATAGATAAACATACAGACATGTAGATAGATAGATAAACAAATAGATAGATTGAAAAACAGACAGACATGCAGATAGATAGATAGATAAACAGATAGAAAGACAGATAAAAAGACAGACATGCAAATAGATAGATAGACAAACAGATAGATAGATGGATAAACAGACAAACATGCAGATAGATAGAAAGATAGATAGATAAACAGACAGACATGTAGATAGATAGATAGATAAACATATAGATAGACAGATAAATAGACAGACATGCAGATAGATAGATAGATAAACAGACAGACTTGCAGAAATATAGATAGATTTATGGATAAACAGATAGATAGATAAACAGATAATAGATAGATAGATAGAAAAATAGATAGATAGATAGATAGATAGATAAATAAATAGATACACAGATAGAAAGACAGATAAACAGACAGACATGCAGATAGATAAATCAATAGATAAATAGATAGATAGATAGATAGATTCATAGATAAACAGATAGACAGATAGATAGATAGATAGATGGATAGATACATAGATAGATAAACAGACAGACATGCAGAAAGATAGATAGATAGATAGATAGATAGATAGACAGATAAATAGACAGACATGCAGATAGATAGATAGATAAACAGACAGACATGTAGAAAGATAGATAGATTTATGGATAAACAGATAGATAGATAAACAGATAGATAAACAGATTAATAGATAGATAGATAGATAGATAGATAAAAAGACGGACATGCAGAAAGATAGATAGATCGATAAACAGATAGATAGCCTTATAAACAGACAGACATGTAGATAGATAGAAAGATAGATAGATAAACAGAAAGACATGCAGAAAGATGCATAGATAGATAAACAGATAGATAGATAGACAGATAAACAGCCAGACATGTAGATAGATAGAAAGATAGATAGATAAACAGAAAGACATGCAGAAAGATAGATAGATAGATAAACAGATAGGCATGCAGAAAGATAGATAGATAGATAGATAGACAGATAAACAGACAGACATGCAGAAAGATAGAAGGATAGATAGAAAGATAGATAGATAGACAGATAGAAAGACAGATAAACAGACAGACATGCAGATAGATAGATTGATAGACAGATAGATAAACATACAGTCATATAGATAGATAGATGGATAAACAAATAGATAGATTGAAAAACAGACAGACATGCAGATAGATAGATAGATAAACAGATAGACAGACAGATAAAAAGACAGACATGCAAATAGATAGATAGATAGACAAACAGATAGATAGACGGATAAACAGACAAACCTGCAGATAGATAGAAAGATAGATAGATAGATAGATAGATAAGCAGATAGATAGATAGATAGATAGATAAACAGACAGACATGTAGATAGATAGATAGATAAACATATAGATAGACAGATAAATAGACAGACATGCAGATAGATAAACAGACAGACATGCAGATAGATAGATAGATAAACATACAGACATGTAGATAGATAGATAGATAGATAGATAAACAAATAGATAGATTGAAAAACAGACAGACATGCAGATAGA
>JARGYO010000214.1:896907-906907 GCA_029206835.1 Rana muscosa | reverse complement strand
GACATGTAGATAGATTTATGGATAAACAGATAGATAGATAAATAGATAAACAGACATACATGCAGAAAGATAGCTAGATTTATAGATAAACAGATAAAAAGATAAATAGATAAACAGATGGACATGCAGAAAGATAGATAGATAAACAGACAGACAAGTAGATAGATAGATAGATAAACAGATAGATAGATAGACAGATAAACAGCCAGACATGTAGATAGATAGAAAGATAGATAGATAAACAGAAAGACATGCAGAAAGATAGATAGATAGATAAACAGATAGGCATGCAGAAAGATAGATAGATAGATAGATAGACAGATAAACAGACAGACATGCAGAAAGATAGAAGGATAGATAGAAAGATAGATAGATAGACAGATAGAAAGACAGATAAACAGACAGACATGCAGATAGATAGATTGATAGACAGATAGATAAACATACAGTCATATAGATAGATAGATGGATAAACAAATAGATAGATTGAAAAACAGACAGACATGCAGATAGATAGATAGATAAACAGATAGACAGGCCGATAAAAAGACAGACATGCAAATAGATAGATAGATAGACAAACAGATAGATAGACGGATAAACAGACAAACCTGCAGATAGATAGAAAGATAGATAGATAGATAGATAGATAGATAAGCAGATAGATAGATAGATAGATAAACAGACAGACATGTAGATAGATAGATAGATAAACATATAGATAGACAGATAAATAGACAGACATGCAGATAGATAAATAGATAAACAGACAGACATGCAGAAAGATAGCTAGATTTATAGATAAACAGATAAAAAGATAGATAGATAGATAAACAGATGGACATGCAGATAGATAAACAGATAGATAGACAGATAAACAGACAGACATGTAGATAGATAGATAAACAGATAGATAGATAGACAGATAAACAGACAGACATGTAAATAGATAGATAGATAGATAGATACACAGATAGATAGAAAGATAAACAGACAGACATGCAGAAAGCTAGATAGATAGATAAACAGACAGGCATGCAGAAAGATAGATAGATAGATAGATAGATAGATAGATAGACAGATAAACAGACAGACATGCAGAAAGATAGGATAGATAGAAAGATAGATAGATAGACAGATAGAAAGACAGATAAACAGACAGAAATGCAGATAGATAGATTGATAGACAGATAGATAAACATACAGACATGTAGATAGATAGATAAACAAATAGATAGATTGAAAAACAGACAGACATGCAGATAGATAGATAAACAGATAGAAAGACAGATAAAAAGACAGACATGCAAATAGATAGATAAACAGATAGATAGACAGATAAACAGAGAGACATGTAGATAGATAGATAGATAGATAGATAGATAGACAAACAGACAGACATGTAGAAAGATAGATAGATAGAGAGATAGATAGACAGATAAACAGACAGACATGCAGAAAGATAGAAAGATAGATAGATAGATAGATAGATAGATAGATAGATATTTAGATAGATAGATACACAGATAGAAAGACAGATAAACAGACAGACATTCAGATAGATAGATAGATAGATAGATAGATAGATAGATAGATAGACATAGACATACATGCAGATAGATACATAGATAGATTGATAGATCGATAGATAGATAGATAGATAGATAGATAGATAAATAGATAGATAAATAGATAGATAGATAAAAAGATAGACAGATAAATAGACAGACATGCAGATAGATATATAGATAGATAGATAGATAGATAGATAGATAAAAAGACACACATGCAGATAGATAGATAGATAAATAGACAGACATGCAGATAGATAGATAGATAGATAGATAGATAAACAGACAGACATGTAGATAGATAGATAGATAGATAGATGGATGGATGGATAGATAGATAGACAGATAAACAGACAGACATGCATAAAGATAGATAGATAGATAGACAGATAAACAGATAGACATGCAGATAGATAGAAAGACAGATAAACAGACAGACATGCAGATAGATAGATAAACATACAGACATGTAGATAGATAGATAGATAGATAGATAAACAAATAGATAGATTGAAAAACAGACATACATGCAGATAGATAGATAAACAGATAGAAAGACAGATAAAAAGACAGATATGCAGATAGATAGAAAGATAGATAGATAGATACACAAACAGATAGATAGATGGATAAACAGACAGACATGCAGATAGATAGATAGATAGATAGATGGATAGATAGATAGATTGATATATAGATAGATAGATAAGCAGATAGAAAAATAGACATGTAGATATATAGATAGATAAACATATAGATAGACAGATAAATAGACAGACATGCAGATAGATAGATAGATAGATAGATAAACAGACAGACATGTAGATAGATTTATGGATAAACAGATAGATAGATAAACAGATAGATAGATAAATAGATAAACAGACAGACATGCAGAAAGATAGCTAGATTTATAGATAAACAGATAAAAAGATAGATAGATAGATAAACAGATGGACATGCAGAAAGATAGATAGATAAACAGATAGATAGACAGATAAACAGACAGACATGTAGATAGATAGATACACAGATAGATAGATAGACAGATAAACAGACAGACATGTAAATAGATAGATAGCTAGATAGATAGATACACAGATAGATAGAAAGATAAACAGACAGACATGCAGAAAGCTAGATAGATAGATAAACAGACAGGCATGCAGAAAGATAGATAGATAGATAGATAGATAGATAGATAGACAGATAAACAGACAAACATGCAGAAAGATAGGATAGATAGAAAGATAGATAGATAGACAGATAGAAAGACAGATAAACAGACAGACATGCAGATAGATAGATTGATAGACAGATAGATAAACATACAGTCATGTAGATAGATAGATGGATAAACAAATAGATAGATTGAAAAACAGACAGACATGCAGATAGATAGATAGATAAACAGATAGACAGACAGATAAAAAGACAGACATGCAAATAGATAGATAGATAGACAAACAGATAGATAGACGGATAAACAGACAAGATAGATAGATAGATAGATAGATAGATAGATAGATAGATAGATAGATAGATAGATAGATAAACAGACAGACATGTAGATAGATAGATAGATAAACATATAGATAGACAGATAAATAGACAGACATGCAGATAGATAGATAGATAAACAGACAGACATGCAGATAGATAGATAGATAAACATACAGACATGTAGATAGATAGATAGATAAACAAATAGATAGATTGAAAAACAGACAGACATGCAGATAGATAGAAAGATAGATAGATAGATAGATACACAAACAGATAGATAGATGGATAAACAGGCAGACATGCAGATAGATAGATAGATAGATAGATAGATAGATAGATAGATAAGCAGATAGAAAATTAGATAAACAGATAGATAGATAGATAAACAGACAGACATGTAGATATATAGATAGATAAAAATATAGATAGACAGATAAATAGACAGACATGCAGATAGATAGATAGATAGATAGATAAACAGACAGACATGTAGATAGATTTATGGATAAACAGATAGATAGATAAATAGATAAACAGACAGACATGCAGAAAGATAGCTAGATTTATAGATAAACAGATAAAAAGATAAATAGATAAACAGATGGACATGCAGAAAGATAGATAGATAAACAGATAGATAGACAGATAAACAGACAGACAAGTAGATAGATAGATAGATAAACAGATAGATAGATAGACAGATAAACAGCCAGACATGTAGATAGATAGAAAGATAGATAGATAAACAGAAAGACATGCAGAAAGATAGATAGATAGATAAACAGATAGGCATGCAGAAAGATAGATAGATAGATAGATAGACATATAAACAGACAGACATGCAGAAAGATAGAAGGATAGATAGAAAGATAGATAGATAGACAGATAGAAAGACAGATAAACAGACAGACATGCAGATAGATAGATTGATAGACAGATAGATAAACATACAGTCATATAGATAGATAGATGGATAAACAAATAGATAGATTGAAAAACAGACAGACATGCAGATAGATAGATAGATAAACAGATAGACAGACCGATAAAAAGACAGACATGCAAATAGATAGATAGATAGACAAACAGATAGATAGACGGATAAACAGACAAACCCGCAGATAGATAGAAAGATAGATAGATAGATAGATAGATAGATAAGCAGATAGATAGATAGATAGATAGATAAACAGACAGACATGTAGATAGATAGATAGATAAACATATAGATAGACAGATAAATAGACAGACATGCAGATAGATAAATAGATAAACAGACAGACATGCAGAAAGATAGCTAGATTTATAGATAAACAGATAAAAAGATAGATAGATAGATAAACAGATGGACATGCAGATAGATAAACAGATAGATAGACAGATAAACAGACAGACATGTAGATAGATAGATAAACAGATAGATAGATAGACAGATAAACAGACAGACATGTAAATAGATAGATAGATAGATAGATACACAGATAGATAGAAAGATAAACAGACAGACATGCAGAAAGCTAGATAGATAGATAAACAGACAGGCATGCAGAAAGATAGATAGATAGATAGATAGATAGATAGACAGATAAACAGACAGACATGCAGAAAGATAGGATAGATAGAAAGATAGATAGATAGACAGATAGAAAGACAGATAAACAGACAGACATGCAGATAGATAGATTGATAGACAGATAGATAAACATACAGTCATGTAGATAGATAGATGGATAAACAAATAGATAGATTGAAAAACAGACAGACATGCAGATAGATAGATAGATAAACAGATAGACAGACAGATAAAAAGACAGACATGCAAATAGATAGATAGATAGACAAACAGATAGATAGATGGATAAACAGACAAGATAGATAGATATATAGATAGATAGATAGATAGATAAACAGACAGACATGTAGATAGATAGATAGATAAACATATAGATAGACAGATAAATAGACAGACATGCAGATAGATAGATAGATAAACAGACAGACATGCAGATAGATAGATAGATAAACATACAGACATGTAGATAGATAGATAGATAGATAGATAAACAAATAGATAGATTGAAAAACAGACAGACATGCAGATAGATAGAAAGATAGATAGATAGATACACAAACAGATAGATAGATGGATAAACAGACAGACATGCAGATAGATAGATAGATAGATAGATAGATAGATAGATAGATAGATAGATAGATAAGCAGATAGAAAATTAGATAAACAGATAGATAGATAGATAAACAGACAGACATGTAGATATATAGATAGATAAAAATATAGATAGACAGATAAATAGACAGACATGCAGATAGATAGATAGATAGATAAACAGACAGACATGTAGATAGATTTATGGATAAACAGATAGATAGATAAACAGACAGACATGCAGAAAGATAGCTAGATTTATAGATAAACAGATAAAAAGATAAATAGATAGATAGATAAACAGATGGACATGCAGAAAGATAGATATATAAACAGATAGATAGACAGATAAACAGACAGACAAGTAGATAGATAGATAGATAAACAGATAGATAGATAGACAGATAAACAGCCAGACATGTAGATAGATAGAAAAATAGATAGATAAACAGAAAGACATGCAGAAAGATAGATAGATAGATAAACAGATAGGCATGCAGAAAGATAGATAGATAGATAGATAGATAGATAGATAGATAGATAGATAGATAGATAGACAGATAAACAGACAGACATGCAGAAAGATAGAAGGATAGATAGAAAGATAGATAGATAGACAGATAGAAAGACAGATAAACAGACAGACATGCAGATAGATAGATTGATAGACAGATAGATAAACATACAGTCATATAGATAGATAGATGGATAAACAAATAGATAGATTGAAAAACAGACAGACATGCAGATAGATAGATAGATAAACAGATAGACAGACAGATAAAAAGACAGACATGCAAATAGATAGATAGATAGACAAACAGATAGATAGACGGATAAACAGACAAACCTGCAGATAGATAGAAAGATAGATAGATAGATAGATAGATAAGCAGATAGATAGATAGATAGATAGATAAACAGACAGACATGTAGATAGATAGATAGATAAACATATAGATAGACAGATAAATAGACAGACATGCAGATAGATAGATAGATAAACAGACAGACATGCAGATAGATAGATAGATAAACATACAGACATGTAGATAGATAGATAGATAGATAGATAGATAGATAGATAGATAGATAAATAGATAGATTGAAAAACAGACAGACATGCAGATAGATAGATAGATAAACAGATAGAAAGACAGATAAAAAGACAGATATGCAGATAGATAGAAAGATAGATAGATAGATACACAAACAGATAGATAGATGGATAAATAGACAGACATGCAGATAGATAGATAGATAGATAGATAGATAGATAAGCAGATAGAAAATTAGATAAACAGATAGATAGATAGATAAACAGACAGACATGTAGATATATAGATAGATAAAAATATAGATAGACAGATAAATAGACAGACATGCAGATAGATAGATAGATAGATAGATAAACAGACAGACATGTAGATAGATTTATGGATAAACAGATAGATAGATAAATAGATAAACAGACAGACATGCAGAAAGATAGCTAGATTTATAGATAAACAGATAAAAAGATAAATAGATAGATAGATAAACAGATGGACATGCAGAAAGATAGATAGATAAACAGATAGATAGACAGATAAACAGACAGACATGTAGATAGATAGATAGATAAACAGATAGATAGATAGACAGATAAACAGCCAGACATGTAGATAGATAGATACACAGATAGATAGAGAGGTAAACAGACAGACATGCAGAAAGCTAGATAGATAGATAAACTGATAGATAAACAGATGGGTATGCAGAAAGATAGGTAGATAGATAGACAGATAAACAGACAGAAATGCAGATAGATAGATTGATAGACAGATAGATAAACATACAGACATGTAGATAGATAGATAAACAAATAGATAGATTGAAAAACAGACAGACATGCAGATAGATAGATAAACAGATAGAAAGACAGATAAAAAGACAGACATGCAAATAGATAGATAGATAGATAGACAAACAGATAGATAGACAGATAAACAGAGAGACATGTAGATAGATAGATAGATAGATAGATAGACAAACAGACAGACATGTAGAAAGATAGATAGATAGAGAGATAGATAGACAGATAAACAGACAGACATGCAGAAAGATAGAAAGATAGATAGATAGATAGATAGATAGATAGATAGATATTTAGATAGATAGATACACAGATAGAAAGACAGATAAACAGACAGACATTCAGATAGATAGATAGATAGATAGATAGACATAGAAATAGACAGACATGCAGATAGATACATAGATAGATTGATAGATCGATAGATTGATAGATAGATAGATAGATAGATAGATAGATAGATAGATAAATAGATAGATAGATAAAAAGATAGACAGATAAATAGACAGACATGCAGATAGATAGATAGATAGATGTATAGATAGATAGATAGATAGATAGATAAAAAGACACACATGCAGATAGATAGATAGATAAATAGACAGACATGCAGATATATAGATAGATAGATAGATAGATAGATAGATAGACAGATAAACAGACAGACATGTAGATAGATAGATAGATAGATGGATGGATGGATAGATAGATAGACAGATAAACAGACAGACATGCATAAAGATAGATAGATAGATAGATAGATAGATAGATAGATAGATAGACAGATAAACAGATAGACATGCAGATAGATAGAAAGACAGATAAACAGACAGACATGCAGATAGATAGATAGATAGATAGATAGATAGATAGATAGATAGATAAACATACAGACATGTAGATAGATAGATAGATAGATAAACAAATAGATAGATTGAAAAACAGACATACATGCAGATAGATAGATAAACAGATAGAAAGACAGATAAAAAGACAGATATGCAGATAGATAGATAGATACACAAACAGATAGATAGATGGATAAACAGACAGACATGCAGATAGATAGATAGATAGATAGATAGATAGATAGATGGATAGATAGATTGATATATAGATAGATAGATAAGCAGATAGAAAAATAGACATGTAGATATATAGATAGATAAACATATAGATAGACAGATAAATAGACAGACATGCAGATAGATAGATAGATAGATAGATAGATAAACAGAAAGACATGTAGATAGATTTATGGATAAACAGATAGATAGATAAACAGATAGATAGATAAATAGATAAACAGACAGACATGCAGAAAGATAGCTAGATTTATAGATAAACAGATAAAAAGATAGATAGATAGATAAGCAGATGGACATGCAGAAAGATAGATAGATAAACAGATAGATAGACAGATAAACAGACAGACATGTAGATAGATAGATAAACAGATAGATAGATAGACAGATAAACAGACAGACATGTAAATAGATAGATAGATAGATAGATACACAGATAGATAGAAAGATAAACAGACAGACATGCAGAAAGCTAGATAGATAGATAAACAGACAGGCATGCAGAAAGATAGATAGATAGATAGATAGATAGATAGACAGATAAACAGACAGACATGCAGAAAGATAGGATAGATAGAAAGATAGATAGACAGATAGAAAGACAGATAAACAGACAGACATGCAGATAGATAGATTGATAGACAGATAGATAAACATACAGTCATGTAGATAGATAGATGGATAAACAAATAGATAGATTGAAAAACAGACAGACATGCAGATAGATAGATAGATAAACAGATAGACAGACAGATAAAAAGACAGACATGCAAATAGATAGATAGATAGACAAACAGATAGATAGACGGATAAACAGACAAGATAGATAGATAGATAGATAGATAGATAAACAGACAGACATGTAGATAGATAGATAAACATATAGATAGACAGATAAATAGACAGACATGCAGATAGATAGATAAACAGACAGACATGCAGATAGATAGATAGATAAACATACAGACATGTAGATAGATAGATAGATAGATAGATAGATAGATAAACAAATAGATAGATTGAAAAACAGACAGACATGCAGATAGATAGAAAGATAGATAGATAGATACACAAACAGATAGATAGATGGATAAACAGACAGACATGCAGATAGATAGATAGATAGATAGATAGATAGATAAGCAGATAGAAAATTAGATAAACAGATAGATAGATAGATAAACAGACAGACATGTAGATATATAGATAGATAAAAATATAGATATACAGATAAATAGACAGACATGCAGATAGATAGATAGATAGATAAACAGACAGACATGTATATAGATTTATGGATAAACAGATAGATAGATAAATAGATAAACAGACAGACATGCAGAAAGATAGCTAGATTTATAGATAAACAGATAAAAAGATAAATAGATAGATAGATAAACAGATGGACATGCAGAAAGATAGATAGATAAACAGATAGATAGACAGATAAACAGACAGACAAGTAGATAGATAGATAGATAAACAGATAGATAGATAGACAGATAAACAGCCAGACATGTAGATAGATAGATACACAGATAGATAGAGAGGTAAACAGACAGACATGCATACAGCTAGATAGATAGATAAACTGATAGATAGATAAATAGATGGGTATGCAGAAAGATAGGTAGATAGATAGACAGATAAACAGACAGACATGCAGAAAGATAGAAGGATAGATAGAAAGATAGAAAGATAGATAGATAGACAGATAGAAAGACAGATAAACAGACAGAAATGCAGATAGATAGATTGATAGACAGATAGATAAACATACAGACATGTAGATAGATAGATAAACAAATAGATAGAT
>JARGYO010000214.1:871907-894407 GCA_029206835.1 Rana muscosa | reverse complement strand
AGACAGATAAAAAGACAGATATGCAGATAGATAGAAAGATAGATAGATAGATACACAAACAGATAGATAGATGGATAAACAGACAGACATGCAGATAGATAGATAGATAGATAGATGGATAGATAGATAGATTGATATATAGATAGATAGATAAGCAGATAGAAAAATAGACATGTAGATATATAGATAGATAAACATATAGATAGACAGATAAATAGACAGACATGCAGATAGATAGATAGATAGATAGATAAACAGACAGACATGTAGATAGATTTATGGATAAACAGATAGATAGATAAACAGATAGATAGATAAATAGATAAACAGACAGACATGCAGAAAGATAGCTAGATTTATAGATAAACAGATAAAAAGATAGATAGATAGATAAACAGATGGACATGCAGAAAGATAGATAGATAAACAGATAGATAGACAGATAAACAGACAGACATGTAGATAGATAGATAAACAGATAGATAGATAGACAGATAAACAGACAGACATGTAAATAGATAGATAGATAGATAGATAGATACACAGATAGATAGAAAGATAAACAGACAGACATGCAGAAAGCTAGATAGATAGATAAACAGACAGGCATGCAGAAAGATAGATAGATAGATAGATTGATAGATAGACAGATAAACAGACAGACATGCAGAAAGATAGGATAGATAGAAAGATAGATAGATAGACAGATAGAAAGACAGATAAACAGACAGACATGCAGATAGATAGATTGATAGACAGATAGATAAACATACAGTCATGTAGATAGATAGATGGATAAACAAATAGATAGATTGAAAAACAGACAGACATGCAGATAGATAGATAGATAAACAGATAGACAGACAGATAAAAAGACAGACATGCAAATAGATAGATAGATAGACAAACAGATAGATAGACGGATAAACAGACAAGATAGATAGATAGATAGATAGATAGATAGATAAACAGACAGACATGTAGATAGATAGATAGATAAACATATAGATAGACAGATAAATAGACAGACATGCAGATAGATAGATAGATAAACAGACAGACATGCAGATAGATAGATAGATAAACATACAGACATGTAGATAGATAGATAGATAGATAGATAGATAAACAAATAGATAGATTGAAAAACAGACAGACATGCAGATAGATAGAAAGATAGATAGATAGATACACAAACAGATAGATAGATGGATAAACAGACAGACATGCAGATAGATAGATAGATAGATAAGCAGATAGAAAATTAGATAAACAGATAGATAGATAGATAAACAGACAGACATGTAGATATATAGATAGATAAAAATATAGATAGACAGATAAATAGACAGACATGCAGATAGATAGATAGATAGATAAACAGACAGACATGTAGATAGATTTATGGATAAACAGATAGATAGATAAATAGATAAACAGACAGACATGCAGAAAGATAGCTAGATTTATAGATAAACAAATAAAAAGATAAATAGATAAACAGATGGACATGCAGAAAGATAGATAGATAAACAGATAGATAGACAGATAAACAGACAGACAAGTAGATAGATAGATAGATAAACAGATAGATAGATAGACAGATAAACAGCCAGACATGTAGATAGATAGAAAGATAGATAGATAAACAGAAAGACATGCAGAAAGATAGATAGATAAACAGATAGGCATGCAGAAAGATAGATAGATAGATAGATAGATAGACAGATAAACAGACAGACATGCAGAAAGATAGAAGGATAGATAGAAAGATAGATAGATAGACAGATAGAAAGACAGATAAACAGACAGACATGCAGATAGATAGATTGATAGACAGATAGATAAACATACAGTCATATAGATAGATAGATGGATAAACAAATAGATAGATTGAAAAACAGACAGACATGCAGATAGATAGATAGATAAACAGATAGACAGACCGATAAAAAGACAGACATGCAAATAGATAGATAGATAGACAAACAGATAGATAGACGGATAAACAGACAAACCTGCAGATAGATAGAAAGATAGATAGATAGATAGATAGACAGATAAACAGACAGACATGCAGAAAGATAGAAGGATAGATAGAAAGATAGATAGATAGACAGATAGAAAGACAGATAAACAGACAGACATGCAGATAGATAGATTGATAGACAGATAGATAAACATACAGTCATATAGATAGATAGATGGATAAACAAATAGATAGATTGAAAAACAGACAGACATGCAGATAGATAGATAGATAAACAGATAGACAGACCGATAAAAAGACAGACATGCAAATAGATAGATAGATAGACAAACAGATAGATAGACGGATAAACAGACAAACCTGCAGATAGATAGAAAGATAGATAGATAGATAGATAGATAGATAAGCAGATAGATAGATAGATAGATAGATAAACAGACAGACATGTAGATAGATAGATAGATAAACATATAGATAGACAGATAAATAGACAGACATGCAGATAGATAAATAGATAAACAGACAGACATGCAGAAAGATAGCTAGATTTATAGATAAACAGATAAAAAGATAGATAGATAGATAAACAGATGGACATGCAGAAAGATAGATAGATAAACAGATAGATAGACAGATAAACAGACAGACATGTAGATAGATAGATAAACAGATAGATAGATAGACAGATAAACAGACAGACATGTAAATAGATAGATAGATAGATAGATACACAGATAGATAGAAAGATAAACAGACAGACATGCAGAAAGCTAGATAGATAGATAAACAGACAGGCATGCAGAAAGATAGATAGATAGATAGATAGATAGATAGATAGATATACAGATAAACAGACAGACATGCAGAAAGATAGGATAGATAGAAAGATAGATAGATAGACAGATAGAAAGACAGATAAACAGACAGACATGCAGATAGATAGATTGATAGACAGATAGATAAACATACAGTCATGTAGATAGATAGATGGATAAACAAATAGATAGATTGAAAAACAGACAGACATGCAGATAGATAGATAGATAAACAGATAGACAGACAGATAAAAAGACAGACATGCAAATAGATAGATAGATAGACAAACAGATAGATAGATGGATAAACAGACAAGATAGATAGATAGATAGATAGATAGATAGATAGATAAACAGACAGACATGTAGATAGATAGATAGATAAACATATAGATAGACAGATAAATAGACAGACATGCAGATAGATAGATAGATAAACAGACAGACATGCAGATAGATAGATAGATAAACATACAGACATGTAGATAGATAGATAGATAGATAGATAGATAGATAGATAAACAAATAGATAGATTGAAAAACAGACAGACATGCAGATAGATAGAAAGATAGATAGATAGATACACAAACAGATAGATAGATGGATAAACAGACAGACATGCAGATAGATAGATAGATAGATAGATAGATAGATAGATAGATAGATAGATAGATAGATAAGCAGATAGAAAATTAGATAAACAGATAGATAGATAAACAGACAGACATGTAGATATATAGATAGATAAAAATATAGATAGACAGATAAATAGACAGACATGCAGATAGATAGATAGATAGATAGATAAACAGACAGACATGTAGATAGATTTATGGATAAACAGATAGATAGATAAACAGACAGACATGCAGAAAGATAGCTAGATTTATAGATAAACAGATAAAAAGATAAATAGATAGATAGATAAACAGATGGACATGCAGAAAGATAGATATATAAACAGATAGATAGACAGATAAACAGACAGACAAGTAGATAGATAGATAGATAAATAGATAGACAGATAAACAGCCAGACATGTAGATAGATAGAAAGATAGATAGATAAACAGAAAGACATGCAGAAAGATAGATAGATAGATAAACAGATAGGCATGCAGAAAGATAGATAGATAGATAGATAGATAGATAGACAGATAAACAGACAGACATGCAGAAAGATAGAAGGATAGATAGAAAGATAGATAGATAGACAGATAGAAAGACAGATAAACAGACAGACATGCAGATAGATAGATTGATAGACAGATAGATAAACATACAGTCATATAGATAGATAGATGGATAAACAAATAGATAGATTGAAAAACAGACAGACATGCAGATAGATAGATAGATAAACAGATAGACAGACAGATAAAAAGACAGACATGCAAATAGATAGATAGATAGACAAACAGATAGATAGACGGATAAACAGACAAACCTGCAGATAGATAGAAAGATAGATAGATAGATAGATAGATAAGCAGATAGATAGATAGATAGATAGATAAACAGACAGACATGTAGATAGATAGATAGATAAACATATAGATAGACAGATAAATAGACAGACATGCAGATAGATAGATAGATAAACAGACAGACATGCAGATAGATAGATAGATAAACATACAGACATGTAGATAGATAGATAGATAGATAGATAGATAAACAAATAGATAGATTGAAAAACAGACAGACATGCAGATAGATAGATAGATAAACAGATAGAAAGACAGATAAAAAGACAGATATGCAGATAGATAGAAAGATAGATAGATAGATACACAAACAGATAGATAGATGGATAAATAGACAGACATGCAGATAGATAGATAGATAGATAGATAGATAGATAGATAAGCAGATAGAAAATTAGATAAACAGATAGATAGATAGATAAACAGACAGACATGTAGATATATAGATAGATAAAAATATAGATAGACAGATAAATAGACAGACATGCAGAAAGATAGATAGATAGATAGATAAACAGACAGACATGTAGATAGATTTATGGATAAACAGATAGATAGATAAATAGATAAACAGACAGACATGCAGAAAGATAGCTAGATTTATAGATAAACAGATAAAAAGATAAATAGATAGATAGATAAACAGATGGACATGCAGAAAGATAGATAGATAAACAGATAGATAGACAGATAAACAGACAGACATGTAGATAGATAGATAGATAAACAGATAGATAGATAGACAGATAAACAGCCAGACATGTAGATAGATAGATACACAGATAGATAGAGAGGTAAACAGACAGACATGCAGAAAGCTAGATAGATAGATAAACTGATAGATAGATAAACAGATGGGTATGCAGAAAGATAGGTAGATAGATAGACAGATAAACAGACAGAAATGCAGATAGATAGATTGATAGACAGATAGATAAACATACAGACATGTAGATAGATAGATAAACAAATAGATAGATTGAAAAACAGACAGACATGCAGATAGATAGATAAACAGATAGAAAGACAGATAAAAAGACAGACATGCAAATAGATAGATAGATAGATAGACAAACAGATAGATAGACAGATAAACAGAGAGACATGTAGATAGATAGATAGATAGATAGATAGACAAACAGACAGACATGTAGAAAGATAGATAGATAGAGAGATAGATAGACAGATAAACAGACAGACATGCAGAAAGATAGAAAGATAGATAGATAGATAGATAGATAGATAGATAGATAGATAGATAGATAGATATTTAGATAGATAGATACACAGATAGAAAGACAGATAAACAGACAGACATTCAGATAGATAGATAGATAGATAGATAGATAGACATAGAAATAGACAGACATGCAGATAGATACATAGATAGATTGATAGATCGATAGATTGATAGATAGATAGATAGATAGATAGATAGATAGATAGATAGATAAATAGATAGATAGATAAAAAGATAGACAGATAAATAGACAGACATGCAGATAGATAGATAGATAGATAGATGTATAGATAGATAGATAGATAGATAGATAGATAAAAAGACACACATGCAGATAGATAGATAGATAAATAGACAGACATGCAGATATATAGATAGATAGATAGATAGACAGATAAACAGACAGACATGTAGATAGATAGATAGATAGATAGATGGATGGATGGATAGATAGATAGACAGATAAACAGACAGACATGCATAAAGATAGATAGATAGATAGATAGATAGATAGATAAACATACAGACATGTAGATAGATAGATAGATAGATAGATAGATAGATAAACAAATAGATAGATTGAAAAACAGACATACATGCAGATAGACAGATAAACAGATAGACATGCAGATAGATAGAAAGACAGATAAACAGACAGACATGCAGATAGATAGATAGATAGATAGATAAACATACAGACATGTAGATAGATAGATAGATAGATAGATAGATAGATAAACAAATAGATAGATTGAAAAACAGACATACATGCAGATAGATAGATAAACAGATAGAAAGACAGATAAAAAGACAGATATGCAGATAGATAGATAGATACACAAACAGATAGATAGATGGATAAACAGACAGACATGCAGATAGATAGATAGATAGATAGATAGATAGATAGATAGACAAACAGACAGACATGTAGAAAGATAGATAGATAGAGAGATAGATAGACAGATAAACAGACAGACATGCAGAAAGATAGAAAGATAGATAGATAGATAGATAGATAGATAGATAGATAGATATTTAGATAGATAGATACACAGATAGAAAGACAGATAAACAGACAGACATTCAGATAGATAGATAGATAGATAGATAGATAGATAGATAGATAGATAGACATAGACATACATGCAGATAGATACATAGATAGATTGATAGATCGATAGATTGATAGATAGATAGATAGATAGATAGATAGATAGATAAATAGATAGATAAATAGATAGATAGATAAAAAGATAGACAGATAAATAGACAGACATGCAGATAGATAGATAGATAGATAGATAGATAGATAAAAAGACACACATGCAGATAGATAGATAGATAAATAGACAGACATGCAGATAGATAGATAGATAGATAGATAGATAGATAAACAGACAGACATGTAGATAGATAGATAGATAGATAGATGGATGGATGGATAGATAGATAGACAGATAAACAGACAGACATGCATAAAGATAGATAGATAGATAGATAGACAGATAAACAGATAGACATGCAGATAGATAGAAAGACAGATAAACAGACAGACATGCAGATAGATAGATAGATAGATAAACAAATAGATAGATTGAAAAACAGACATACATGCAGATAGATAGATAAACAGATAGAAAGACAGATATGCAGATAGATAGAAAGATAGATAGATAGATACACAAACAGATAGATAGATGGATAAACAGACAGACATGCAGATAGATAGATAGATAGATAGATGGATAGATAGATAGATTGATATATAGATAGATAGATAAGCAGATAGAAAAATAGACATGTAGATATATAGATAGATAAACATATAGATAGACAGATAAATAGACAGAAATGCAGATAGATAGATAGATAGATAGATAAACAGACAGACATGTAGATAGATTTATGGATAAACAGATAGATAGATAAACAGATAGATAGATAAATAGATAAACAGACAGACATGCAGAAAGATAGCTAGATTTATAGATAAACAGATAAAAAGATAGATAGATAGATAAACAGATGGACATGCAGAAAGATAGATAGATAAACAGATAGATAGACAGATAAACAGACAGACATGTAGATAGATAGATAAACAGATAGATAGATAGACAGATAAACAGACAGACATGTAAATAGATAGATAGATAGATAGATACACAGATAGATAGAAAGATAAACAGACAGACATGCAGAAAGCTAGATAGATAGATAAACAGACAGGCATGCAGAAAGATAGATAGATAGATAGATAGATAGATAGATAGACAGATAAACAGACAGACATGCAGAAAGATAGGATAGATAGAAAGATAGATAGATAGACAGATAGAAAGACAGATAAACAGACAGACATGCAGATAGATAGATTGATAGACAGATAGATAAACATACAGTCATGTAGATAGATAGATGGATAAACAAATAGATAGATTGAAAAACAGACAGACATGCAGATAGATAGATAGATTAACAGATAGACAGACAGATAAAAAGACAGACATGCAAATAGATAGATAGATAGACAAACAGATAGATAGACGGATAAACAGACAAGATAGATAGATAGATAGATAGATAGATAGATAGATAAACAGACAGACATGTAGATAGATAGATAGATAAACATATAGATAGACAGATAAATAGACAGACATGCAGATAGATAGATAGATAAACAGACAGACATGCAGATAGATAGATAGATAAACATACAGACATGTAGATAGATAGATAGATAAACAAATAGATAGATTGAAAAACAGACAGACATGCAGATAGATAGAAAGATAGATAGATAGATAGATACACAAACAGATAGATAGATGGATAAACAGACAGACATGCAGATAGATAGATAGATAGATAGATAAGCAGATAGAAAATTAGATAAACAGATAGATAGATAGATAAACAGACAGACATGTAGATATATAGATAGATAAAAATATAGATAGACAGATAAATAGACAGACATGCAGATAGATAGATAGATAGATAGATAAACAGACAGACATGTAGATAGATTTATGGATAAACAGATAGATAGATAAATAGATAAACAGACAGACATGCAGAAAGATAGCTAGATTTATAGATAAACAGATAAAAAGATAAATAGATAAACAGATGGACATGCAGAAAGATAGATAGATAAACAGATAGATAGACAGATAAACAGACAGACAAGTAGATAGATAGATAGATAAACAGATAGATAGATAGACAGATAAACAGCCAGACATGTAGATAGATAGAAAGATAGATAGATAAACAGAAAGACATGCAGAAAGATAGATAGATAGATAAACAGATAGGCATGCAGAAAGATAGATAGATAGATAGATAGACAGATAAACAGACAGACATGCAGAAAGATAGAAGGATAGATAGAAAGATAGATAGATAGACAGATAGAAAGACAGATAAACATACAGACATGCAGATAGATAGATTGATAGACAGATAGATAAACATACAGTCATATAGATAGATAGATGGATAAACAAATAGATAGATTGAAAAACAGACAGACATGCAGATAGATAGATAGATAAACAGATAGACAGACCGATAAAAAGACAGACATGCAAATAGATAGATAGATAGACAAACAGATAGATAGACGGATAAACAGACAAACCTGCAGATAGATAGAAAGATAGATAGATAGATAAGCAGATAGATAGATAGATAGATAGATAAACAGACAGACATGTAGATAGATAGATAGATAAACATATAGATAGACAGATAAATAGACAGACATGCTGATAGATAAATAGATAAACAGACAGACATGCAGAAAGATAGCTAGATTTATAGATAAACAGATAAAAAGATAGATAGATAGATAAACAGATGGACATGCAGATAGATAAACAGATAGATAGACAGATAAACAGACAGACATGTAGATAGATAGATAAACAGATAGATAGATAGACAGATAAACAGACAGACATGTAAATAGATAGATAGATAGATAGATACACAGATAGATAGAAAGATAAACAGACAGACATGCAGAAAGCTAGATAGATAGATAAACAGACAGGCATGCAGAAAGATAGATAGATAGATAGATAGATAGATAGACAGATAAACAGACAGACATGCAGAAAGATAGGATAGATAGAAAGATAGATAGATAGACAGATAGAAAGACAGATAAACAGACAGACATGCAGATAGATAGATTGATAGACAGATAGATAAACATACAGTCATGTAGATAGATAGATGGATAAACAAATAGATAGATTGAAAAACAGACAGACATGCAGATAGATAGATAGATAAACAGATAGACAGACAGATAAAAAGACAGACATGCAAATAGATAGATAGATAGACAAACAGATAGATAGACGGATAAACAGACAAGATAGATAGATAGATAGATAGATAGATAGATAGATAGATAGATAGATAAACAGACAGACATGTAGATAAATAGATAGATAAACATATAGATAGACAGATAAATAGACAGACATGCAGATAGATAGATAGATAAACAGACAGACATGCAGATAGATAGATAGATAAACATACAGACATGTAGATAGATAGATAGATAGATAGATAGATAAACAAATAGATAGATTGAAAAACAGACAGACATGCAGATAGATAGAAAGATAGATAGATAGATACACAAACAGATAGATAGATGGATAAACAGACAGACATGCAGATAGATAGATAGATAGATAGATAGATAGATAGATAAGCAGATAGAAAATTAGATAAACAGATAGATAGATAGATAAACAGACAGACATGTAGATATATAGATAGATAAAAATATAGATAGACAGATAAATAGACAGACATGCAGATAGATAGATAGATAAACAGACAGACATGTAGATAGATTTATGGATAAACAGATAGATAGATAAACAGACAGACATGCAGAAAGATAGCTAGATTTATAGATAAACAGATAAAAAGATAAATAGATAGATAGATAAACAGATGGACATGCAGAAAGATAGATAGATAAACAGATAGATAGACAGATAAACAGACAGACAAGTAGATAGATAGATAGATAAACAGATAGATAGATAGACAGATAAACAGCCAGACATGTAGATAGATAGAAAAATAGATAGATAAACAGAAAGACATGCAGAAAGATAGATAGATAGATAAACAGATAGGCATGCAGAAAGATAGATAGATAGATAGATAGATAGACAGATAAACAGACAGACATGCAGAAAGATAGAAGGATAGATAGAAAGATAGATAGATAGACAGATAGAAAGACAGATAAACAGACAGACATGCAGATAGATAGATTGATAGACAGATAGATAAACATACAGTCATATAGATAGATAGATGGATAAACAAATAGATAGATTGAAAAACAGACAGACATGCAGATAGATAGATAGATAAACAGATAGACAGACCGATAAAAAGACAGACATGCAAATAGATAGATAGATAGACAAACAGATAGATAGACGGATAAACAGACAAACCTGCAGATAGATAGAAAGATAGATAGATAGATAGATAGACAGATAAACAGACAGACATGCAGAAAGATAGAAGGATAGATAGAAAGATAGATAGATAGACAGATAGAAAGACAGATAAACAGACAGACATGCAGATAGATTGATAGACAGATAGATAAACATACAGTCATATAGATAGATAGATGGATAAACAAATAGATAGATTGAAAAACAGACAGACATGCAGATAGATAGATAGATAAACAGATAGACAGACCGATAAAAAGACAGACATGCAAATAGATAGATAGATAGACAAACAGATAGATAGACGGATAAACAGACAAACCTGCAGATAGATAGAAAGATAGATAGATAGATAGATAGATAGATAGATAGATAAGCAGATAGATAGATAGATAGATAAACAGACAGACATGTAGATAGATAGATAGATAAACATATAGATAGACAGATAAATAGACAGACATGCAGATAGATAAATAGATAAACAGACAGACATGCAGAAAGATAGCTAGATTTATAGATAAACAGATAAAAAGATAGATAGATAGATAAACAGATGGACATGCAGAAAGATAGATAGATAAACAGATAGATAGACAGATAAACAGACAGACATGTAGATAGATAGATAAACAGATAGATAGATAGACAGATAAACAGACAGACATGTAAATAGATAGATAGATAGATAGATACACAGATAGATAGAAAGATAAACAGACAGACATGCAGAAAGCTAGATAGATAGATAAACAGACAGGCATGCAGAAAGATAGATAGATAGATAGATAGATAGATAGATAGATAGATATACAGATAAACAGACAGACATGCAGAAAGATAGGATAGATAGAAAGATAGATAGATAGACAGATAGAAAGACAGATAAACAGACAGACATGCAGATAGATAGATTGATAGACAGATAGATAAACATACAGTCATGTAGATAGATAGATGGATAAACAAATAGATAGATTGAAAAACAGACAGACATGCAGATAGATAGATAGATAAACAGATAGACAGACTGATAAAAAGACAGACATGCAAATAGATAGATAGATAGACAAACAGATAGATAGACGGATAAACAGACAAACCTGCAGATAGATAGAAAGATAGATAGATAGATAGATAGATAGATAGATAAGCAGATAGATAGATAGATAGATAGATAAACAGACAGACATGTAGATAGATAGATAGATAAACATATAGATAGACAGATAAATAGACAGACATGCAGATAGATAAATAGATAAACAGACAGACATGCAGAAAGATAGCTAGATTTATAGATAAACAGATAAAAAGATAGATAGATAGATAAACAGATGGACATGCAGAAAGATAGATAGATAAACAGATAGATAGACAGATAAACAGACAGACATGTAGATAGATAGATAAACAGATAGATAGATAGACAGATAAACAGACAGACATGTAAATAGATAGATAGATAGATAGATACACAGATAGATAGAAAGATAAACAGACAGACATGCAGAAAGCTAGATAGATAGATAAACAGACAGGCATGCAGAAAGATAGATAGATAGATAGATAGATATACAGATAAACAGACAGACATGCAGAAAGATAGGATAGATAGAAAGATAGATAGATAGACAGAAAGACATGCAGAAAGATAGATAGATAGATAAACAGATAGGCATGCAGAAAGATAGATAGATAGATAGATAGACAGATAAACAGACAGACATGCAGAAAGATAGAAGGATAGATAGAAAGATAGATAGATAGATAGACAGATAGAAAGACAGATAAACAGACAGACATGCAGATAGATAGATTGATAGACAGATAGATAAACATACAGTCATATAGATAGATAGATGGATAAACAAATAGATAGATTGAAAAACAGACAGACATGCAGATAGATAGATATATAAACAGATAGACAGACAGATAAAAAGACAGACATGCAAATAGATAGATAGATAGACAAACAGATAGATAGACAGATAAACAGACAAACCTGCAGATAGATAGAAAGATAGATAGATAGATAGATAGATAAGCAGATAGATAGATAGATAGATAAACAGACAGACATGTAGATAGATAGATAGATAGATAGATAGATAAACAAATAGATAGATTGAAAAACAGACAGACATGCAGATAGATAGATAGATAAACAGATAGAAAGACAGATAAAAAGACAGATATGCAGATAGATAGAAAGATAGATAGATAGATACACAAACAGATAGATAGATGGATAAATAGACAGACATGCAGATAGATAGATAGATAGATAGATAGATAGATAAGCAGATAGAAAATTAGATAAACAGATAGATAGATAGATAAACAGACAGACATGTAGATATATAGATAGATAAAAATATAGATAGACAGATAAATAGACAGACATGCAGATAGATAGATAGATAGATAGATAAACAGACAGACATGTAGATAGATTTATGGATAAACAGATAGATAGATAAATAGATAAACAGACAGACATGCAGAAAGATAGCTAGATTTATAGATAAACAGATAAAAAGATAAATAGATAGATAGATAAACAGATGGACATGCAGAAAGATAGATAGATAAACAGATAGATAGACAGATAAACAGACAGACATGTAGATAGATAGATAGATAAACAGATAGACAGATAAACAGCCAGACATGTAGATAGATAGATACACAGATAGATAGAGAGGTAAACAGACAGACATGCAGAAAGCTAGATAGATAGATAAACTGATAGATAGATAAACAGATGGGTATGCAGAAAGATAGGTAGATAGATAGACAGATAAACAGACAGAAATGCAGATAGATAGATTGATAGACAGATAGATAAACATACAGACATGTAGATAGATAGATAAACAAATAGATAGATTGAAAAACAGACAGACATGCAGATAGATAGATAAACAGATAGAAAGACAGATAAAAAGACAGACATGCAAATAGATAGATAGATAGATAGACAAACAGATAGATAGACAGATAAACAGAGAGACATGTAGATAGATAGATAGATAGATAGATAGATAGACAAACAGACAGACATGTAGAAAGATAGATAGATAGAGAGATAGATAGACAGATAAACAGACAGACATGCAGAAAGATAGAAAGATAGATAGATAGATAGATAGATATTTAGATAGATAGATACACAGATAGAAAGACAGATAAACAGACAGACATTCAGATAGATAGATAGATAGATAGATAGATAGATAGATAGATAGATAGATAGACATAGAAATAGACAGACATGCAGATAGATACATAGATAGATTGATAGATCGATAGATTGATAGATAAATAGATTTATAGATAGATAGATAGATAGATAGATAGATAAATAGATAGATAGATAAAAAGATAGACAGATAAATAGACAGACATGCAGATAGATAGATAGATAGATAGATAGATGTATAGATAGATAGATAGATAGATAAAAAGACACACATGCAGATAGATAGATAGATAAATAGACAGACATGCAGATATATAGATAGATAGATAGATAGATAGACAGATAAACAGACAGACATGTAGATAGATAGATAGATAGATAGATGGATGGATGGATAGATAGATAGACAGATAAACAGACAGACATGCATAAAGATAGATAGATAGATAGATAGATAGATAAACATACAGACATGTAGATAGATAGATAGATAGATAGATAAACAAATAGATAGATTGAAAAACAGACATACATGCAGATAGACAGATAAACAGATAGACATGCAGATAGATAGAAAGACAGATAAACAGACAGACATGCAGATAGATAGATAGATAGATAGATAGATAAACATACAGACATGTAGATAGATAGATAGATAGATAGATAGATAGATAAACAAATAGATAGATTGAAAAACAGACATACATGCAGATAGATAGATAAACAGATAGAAAGACAGATAAAAAGACAGATATGCAGATAGATAGATAGATACACAAACAGATAGATAGATGGATAAACAGACAGACATGCAGATAGATAGATAGATAGATAGATAGATGGATAGATAGATAGATTGATATATAGATAGATAGATAAGCAGATAGAAAAATAGACATGTAGATATATAGATAGATAAACATATAGATAGACAGATAAATAGACAGACATGCAGATAGATAGATAGATAGATAGATAGATAAACAGAAAAACATGTAGATAGATTTATGGATAAACATATAGATAGATAAACAGATAGATAGATAAATAGATAAACAGACAGACATGCAGAAAGATAGCTAGATTTATAGATAAACAGATAAAAAGATAGATAGATAGATAAACAGATGGACATGCAGAAAGATAGATAGATAAACAGATAGATAGACAGATAAACAGACAGACATGTAGATAGATAGATAAACAGATAGATAGATAGACAGATAAACAGACAGACATGTAAATAGATAGATAGATAGATAGATACACAGATAGATAGAAAGATAAACAGACAGACATGCAGAAAGCTAGATAGATAGATAAACAGACAGGCATGCAGAAAGATAGATAGATAGATAGATAGATAGATAGACAGATAAACAGACAGACATGCAGAAAGATAGAAGGATAGATAGAAAGATAGAAAGATAGATAGATAGACAGATAGAAAGACAGATAAACAGACAGAAATGCAGATAGATAGATTGATAGACAGATAGATAAACATACAGACATGTAGATAGATAGATAAACAAATAGATAGATTGAAAAACAGACAGACATGCAGATAGATAGATAGATAAACAGATAGAAAGACAGATAAAAAGACAGACATGCAAATAGATAGATAGATAGATAGACAAACAGATAGATAGACGGATAAACAGACAAACATGCAGATAGATAGAAAGATAGATAGATAGATAGATAAACAGACAGACATGTAGATAGATAGATAGATAGATAAACATATAGATAGACAGATAAATAGACAGACATGCAGATAGATAGATAGATAAACAGACAGACTTGCAGAAATATAGATAGATTTATGGATAAACAGATAGATAGATAAACAGATAAATAGATAGATAGATAGATAGAAAAATAGATAGATAGATAGATAGATAGATAGATAGATAAATAAATAGATACACAGATAGAAAGACAGATAAACAGACAGACATGCAGATAGATAAATCGATAGATAAATAGATAGATAGATAGATAGATTCATAGATAAACAGATAGACAGATAGATAGATAGATAGATGGATAGATACATAGATAGATAAACAGACAGACATGCAGAAAGATAGATAGATAGATAGATAGATAGATAGATAGATAGATAAATAGACAGACATGCAGATAGATAGATAGATAGATAAACAGACAGACATGTAGAAAGATAGATAGATTTATGGATAAACAGATAGATAGATAAACAGATAGATAGATAAATAGATAAACAGACAGACATGCAGAAAGATAGCTAGATTTATAGATAAACAGATAAAAAGATAGATAGATAGATAGATAGATAAACAGATGGACATGCAGAAAGATAGATAGATAGATAAACAGATAGATAGACAGATAAACAGACAGACATGTACATAGATAGATAGATAAACAGATAGATAGATAGACAGATAAACAGACAGACATGTAGATAGATAGATACACAGATAGATAGAAAGATAAACAGACAGACATGCAGAAAGCTAGATAGATAGATAAACTGATAGATAGATAAACAGACAGACATGTAGATAGATAGATAAACAAATAGATAGATTGAAAAACAGACAGACATGCAGATAGATAGATAAACAGATAGAAAGACAGATAAAAAGACAGACATGCAAATAGATAGATAGATAGATAGACAAACAGATAGATAGATGGATAAACAGACAAACATGCAGATAGATAGAAAGATAGATAGATAGATAAACAGACAGACATGTAGATAGGTAGATAAACATATAGATAGACAGATAAATAGACAGACATGCAGATAGATAGATAGATAAACAGACAGACTTGCAGAAATATAGATAGATTTATGGATAAACAGATAGATAGATAAACAGATAAATAGATAGATAGATAGATAGATAGATAGATAGAAAAATAGATAGATAGATAGATAGATAGATAAATAGATACACAGATAGAAAGACAGATAAACAGACAGACATGCAGATAGATAAATCGATAGATAAATAGATAGATAGATAGATACATAGATAAACAGATAGATAGACAGACAGACATGCATAAAGATAGATAGATAGATAGATAGATAGATAGACAGATAAATAGACAGACATGCAGATAGATAGATAGATAGATAGATAAACAGACAGACATGTAGAAAGATAGATAGATTTATGGATAAACAGATAGATAGATAAACAGATAGATAGATAAATAGATAAACAGACAGACATGCAGAAAGATAGCTAGATTTATAGATAAACAGATAAAAAGATAGATAGATAGATAAACAAATAGATAGATTGAAAAACAGACAGACATGCAGATAGATAGATAAACAGATAGAAAGACAGATAAAAAGACAGACATGCAAATAGATAGATAGACAAACAGATAGATAGATGGATAAAAAGACAAACATGCAGATAGATAGAAAGATAGATAGATAAGCAGATAGATAGATAGATAAAAAGACAGACATGTAGATAGATAGATAGATAGATAGATAGATAGAAAGATAGATAGATAGATACACAGATAGAAAGACAGATAAACAGACAGACATGCAGATAGATAAATCGATAGATAAATAGATAGATAGATAGATAGATACACAGACAAACAGACAGACATGTAGATAGATAGATAGATACAGATAGATAGACAGATAAACAGACAGACATGTAAATAGATAGATAGATACACAGATAGATAGAAAGATAAACAGATAGATAGATAAACAGACGGACATGATAGATAGATAGATAGATAGATAGATAGATAGATAAACAGATAGATCGAAAGATAGATAGATAAATAAACAGATAGATAGATAAACTGATAGATAGATAAACAGATGGGCATGCAGAAAGATAGGTAGATAGATAGATAGATAGATAGACAGATAAACAGACAGACATGCAGAAAGATAGAAGGATAGATAGAAAGATAGAAAGATAGATAGATAGACAGATAGAAAGACAGATAAACAGACAGACATGCAGATAGATAGATTGATAGATAGATAAGCATACAGACATGTACATAGATAGATAGATAAACAAATAGATAGATTGAAAAACAGACAGACATGCAGATATAGATAAACAGATAGAAAGACAGATAAAAAGACAGACATGCAAATAGATAGACAAACAGATAGATAGACGGATAAACAGACAAACATGCAGATAGATAGAAAGATAGATAGATAGATAAGCAGATAGATAGATAGATAAACAGACAGACATGTAGATAGATAGATAGATAGATAGATAGATAGATAGATAGATAGATAGATAGATAGATACACAGATAGAAAGACAGACATGCAGATAGATAGATAGATAGATACATAGATAAACAGATAGACAGACAGACAAACAGACAGACATGTAGATAGATAGATAGATACAGATAGATAGACAGATAAACAGACAGCCATGTAAATAGATAGATAGATAGATACACAGATAGATAGAAAGATAAACAGATAGATAGATAAACAGATGGACATGCAGAAAGATAGATAGATAGATAGATAGATAAACAGATAGATCGAAAGATAGATAGATAAATAAACAGATAGATAGATAAATAGATAAACAGACAGACATGCAGAAAGATAGCTAGATTTATAGATAAACAGATAGATAAACAGATAAATAGATAGATAGATAGATAGATAGATAAAAAGACGGACATGCAGAAAGATAGATAGATAGATAAACAGATAGATAGACTTATAAACAGACAGACATGTAGATAGATAGAAAGATAGGTAGATAAACAGAAAGACATGCAGAAAGATAGATAGATAAACAGATAGATAGATAAACAGACGGACATACAGAAAGAAAGATAGATAGACAGATAGATAGACAGATAAACAGACAGACATGTAGATAGATAGATAGATAGATAGATAGATAAACAGAAAGACATGCAAAAAGATAGATAGATAAACAGATAGATAGATAAACAGACGGACATACAGAAAGATAGATAGATAGACAGATAGATAGACAGATAAACAGACAGACATGTAGATAGATAGATAGATAGATAGATAGATAGATAGATAGAAAGATAGATAGATACACATTTAGATAGAAAGATAAACAGACAGACATGCAGAAAGATAGATAGATAAACAGATAGATAGATAAACAGACAGACATGCAGAAAGATAGATAGATAGATAGACAGATAGATAGACAGATAAACAGACAGACATGTAGATAGATAGATAGACAGATAGATAGATAGATAGATAGATAGATAGATAGATAGACAAACAGACAGACATGTAGAAAGATAGATAGATAGATAGATAGATAGATAGATAGATAGATAAACAGACAGACATGCAGAAAGATAGATAGATAGATAGATAGATAAATAGATAGATATTTAGATAGATAGATACACAGATAGAAAGACAGATAAACAGACAGACATTCAGATAGATAGATAGATAGATAGATAGATAGATAGATAGACATAGAAATAGACAGACATGCAGATAGATACATAGATAGATTGATAGATCGATAGATTGATAGATATATAGATAGATAGATAGATAAATAGATAGATAAATAGATAGATAGATAAAAAGATAGACAGACATGCAGATAGATAGATAGATAGATAGATAGATAGATAGATAGATAGATAGATAGATAAAAAGACACACATGCAGATAGGTAGATAGATAAATAGACAGACATGCAGATAGATAGATAGACAGATAAACAGACAGACAGGTAGATAGAAAGATAGATAGATAGATGGATGGATAGATAGATAGACAGATAAACAGACAGACATGCATAAAGATAGATAGATAGATAGATAGACAGATAAACAGATAGACATGCAGATAGATAGAAAGATAGAAAGACAGATAAACAGACAGACATGCAGATAGATAGATAGATCGATAGATAGATAGATAGATAAACATACAGACATGTAGATAGATAGATAGATAAACAAATAGATAGATTGAAAAACAGACATACATGCAGATAGATAGATAAACAGATAGAAAGACAGATAAAAAGACAGACATGTAGATAGATAGATAGATAGATAGATAGATAGATAGAAAGATAGATAGATACACATTTAGATAGAAAGATAAACAGACAGACATGCAGAAAGATAGATAGATAAACAGATAGATAGATAAACAGACGGACATGCAGAAAGATAGATAGATAGATAGATAGATAGACAGATAAACAGACAGACATGTAGATAGATAGATAGATAGATAGATAGATAGAAAGATAGATAGATACACATATAGATAGAAAGATAAACAGACAGACATGCAGAACGATAGATAGATAAACAGATAGATAGATAAACAGACAGACATGCAGAAAGATAGATAGATAGATCGACAGATAGATAGACAGATAAACAGAGAGACATGTAGATAGATAGATAGATAGATAGATAGATAGATAGACAGACAGATAGATAGATAGATAGATAGATAGATAGATAGATAGACAGACAGACAGACATGTAGAAAGATAGATAGATAGAGAGATAGATAGACAGATAAACAGACAGACATGCAGAAAGATAGAAAGATAGATAGATAGATAGATAGATAGATAGATAGATAGAAAGAAAGATAGATAGATAGATAGATAGATAGATAGATAGATAGATAGATATTTAGATAGATAGATACACAGATAGAAAGACAGATAAACAGACAGACATTCAGATAGATAGATAGATAGATAGATACACAGATAGATAGACATAGAAATAGACAGACATGCAGATAGATACATAGATAGATTGATAGATCGATAGATTGATAGATAGATAGATAGATACATAGATAAACAGATAGATAGACAGACAAACAGACAGACAGATAGATAGATAGATAGATAGATGGATAGATAGATAGATAGATAAACAGACAGACATGCAGAAAGATAGATAGATAGATAGATAGATAGATAAATAGACAGACATGCAGATAGATAGATAGATAGATAGATAGATAAACAGACAGACATGTAGAAAGATAGATAGATTTATGGATAAACAGATAGATAGATAAACAGATAGATAGATAAATAGATAAACAGACAGACATGCAGAAAGATAGCTAGATTTATAGATAAACAGATAAAAAGATAGATAGATAGATAGATAGATAGATAAACAGATGGACATGCAGAAAGATAGATAGATAAACAGATAGATAGACAGATAAACAGACAGGCATGTACATAGATAGATAGATAAACAGATAGATAGATAGACAGATAAACAGACAGACATGTAGATAGATAGATACACAGATAGATAGAAAGATAAACAGACAGACACGCAGAAAGCTAGATAGATAAACTGATAGATAGATAAACAGACAGACATGTAGATAGATAGATAGATAAACAAATAGATAGATTGAAAAACAGACAGACATGCAGATAGATAGATAAACAGATAGAAAGACAGATAAAAAGACAGACATGCAAATAGATAGATAGACAAACAGATAGATAGACGGATAAAAGACAAACATGCAGATAGATAGAAAGATAGATAGATAAGCAGATAGATAGATAGATAAACAGACAGACATGTAGATAGATAGATAGATAGATAGATAGATAGAAAGATAGATAGATAGATACACAGATAGAAAGACAGATAAACAGACAGACATGCAGATAGATAAATCGATAGATAAATAGATAGATAGATAGATACATAGATAAACAGATAGATAGACAGACAAACAGACAGACATGTAAATAGATAGATAGATACACAGATAGATATAAAGATAAACAGATAGATAGATAAACAGACGGACATGCAGAAAGATAGATAGATAGATAGATAGATAGATAAACAGATAGATCGAAAGATAGATAGATAAATAAACAGATAGATAGATAAACAGACAGACATGCAGAAATCTAGATAGATAGATAAACTGATAGATAGATAAACAGATGGGCATGCAGAAAGATAGGTAGATAGATAGATAGATAGACAGATAAACAGACAGACATGCAGAAAGATAGAAGGATAGATAGAAAGATAGAAAGATAGATAGATAGACAGATAGAAAGACAGATAAACAGACAGACATGCAGATAGATAGATTGATAGATAGATAGATAAGCATACAGACATGTACATAGATAGATAGATAAACAAATAGATAGATTGAAAAACAGACAG
>JARGYO010000214.1:844407-859407 GCA_029206835.1 Rana muscosa | reverse complement strand
GATAAAAAGATAGATAGATAGATAGATAGATAGATAGATAAACAGATGGACATGCAGAAAGATAGATAGATAAACAGATAGATAGACAGATAAACAGACAGGCATGTACATAGATAGATAGATAAACAGATAGATAGATAGACAGATAAACAGACAGACATGTAGATAGATAGATACACAGATAGATAGAAAGATAAACAGACAGACATGCAGAAAGCTAGATAGATAAACTGATAGATAGATAAACAGACAGACATGTAGATAGATAGATAGATAAACAAATAGATAGATTGAAAAACAGACAGACATGCAGATAGATAGATAAACAGATAGAAAGACAGATAAAAAGACAGACATGCAAATAGATAGATAGACAAACAGATATATAGACGGATAAAAGACAAACATGCAGATAGATAGAAAGATAGATAGATAAGCAGATAGATAGATAGATAAACAGACAGACATGTAGATAGATAGATAGATAGATAGATAGAAAGATAGATAGATAGATACACAGATAGAAAGACAGATAAACAGACAGACATGCAGATAGATAAATCGATAGATAAATAGATAGATAGATAGATACATAGATAAACAGATAGATAGACAGACAAACAGACAGACATGTAAATAGATAGATAGATACACAGATAGATATAAAGATAAACAGATAGATAGATAAACAGACGGACATGCAGAAAGATAGATAGATAGATAGATAGATAGATAGATAAACAGATAGATCGAAAGATAGATAGATAAATAAACAGATAGATAGATAAACAGACAGACATGCAGAAATCTAGATAGATAGATAAACTGATAGATAGATAAACAGATGGGCATGCAGAAAGATAGGTAGATAGATAGATAGATAGACAGATAAACAGACAGACATGCAGAAAGATAGAAGGATAGATAGAAAGATAGAAAGATAGATAGATAGACAGATAGAAAGACAGATAAACAGACAGACATGCAGATAGATAGATTGATAGATAGATAGATAAACATACAGACATGTAGATAGATAGATAGATAAACAAATAGATAGATTGAAAAACAGACAGACATGCAGATATAGATAAACAGATAGAAAGACAGATAAAAAGACAGACATGCAAATAGATAGACAAACAGATAGATAGACGGATAAACAGACAAACATGCAGATAGATAGGAAGATAGATAGATAGATAGATAGATAGATAGATAGATAAGCAGATAGATAGATAGATAAACAGACAGACATGTAGATAGATAGATAGATAGATAGATAGATAGATACACAGATAGAAAGACAGACATGCAGATAGATAAATCGATAGATAAATAGATAGATAGCTAGATACATAGATAAACAGATAGACAGACAGACAAACAGACAGACATGTAGATAGATAGATAGATACAGATAGATAGACAGATAAACAGACAGCCATGTAAATAGATAGATACACAGATAGATAGAAAGATAAACAGATAGATAGATAAATAGATAAACAGACAGACATGCAGAAAGATAGCTAGATTTATAGATAAACAGATAGATAAACAGATAAATAGATAGATAGATAGATAGATAGATAGATAGATAGATAGATAAAAAGACGGACATGCAGAAAGATAGATAGATAGATAAACAGATAGATAGACTTATAAACAGACAGACATGTAGATAGATAGAAAGATAGATAGATAAACAGAAAGACATGCAGAAAGATAGATAGATAGATAAACAGATAGATAGATAAACAGACGGACATACAGAAAGAAAGATAGATAGACAGATAGATAGACAGATAAACAGACAGACATGTAGATAGATAGATAGATAGATAGATAGATAGATAGATAAACAGAAAGACATGCAAAAAGATAGATAGATAAACAGATAGATAGATAAACAGACGGACATACAGAAAGATAGATAGATAGATAGACAGATAGATAGACAGATAAACAGACAGACATGTAGATAGATAGATAGATAGATAGAAAGATAGATAGATACACATTTAGATAGAAAGATAAACAGACAGACATGCAGAAAGATAGATAGATAAACAGATAGATAGATAAACAGACGGACATGCAGAAAGATAGATAGATAGATAGATAGACAGATAGATAGACAGATAAACAGACAGACATGTAGATAGATAGATAGATAGATAGAAAGATAGATAGATACACATATAGATAGAAAGATAAACAGACAGACATGCACAAAGATAGATAGATAAACAGATAGATAGATAAACAGACAGACATGCAGAAAGATAGATAGATAGATCGACAGATAGATAGACAGATAAACAGAGAGACATGTAGATAGATAGATAGATAGATAGATAGACAGACAGATAGATAGATAGATAGATAGATAGATAGATAGACAGACAGACAGACATGTAGAAAGATAGATAGATAGAGAGATAGATAGACAGATAAACAGACAGACATGCAGAAAGATAGAAAGATAGATAGATAGATAGATAGATAGATAGATAGATAGAAAGATAGATAGATAGATAGATAGATAGATAGATATATAGATAGATATTTAGATAGATAGATACACAGATAGAAAGACAGATAAACAGACAGACATTCAGATAGATAGATAGATAGATAGATACACAGATAGATAGACATAGAAATAGACAGACATGCAGATAGATACATAGATAGATTGATAGATCGATAGATTGATAGATAGATAGATAGATAGATACATAGATAAACAGAAAGATAGACAGACAAACAGACAGACAGATAGATAGATAGATAGATGGATAGATAGATAGATAGATAAACAGACAGACATGCAGAAAGATAGATAGATAGATAGATAAATAGACAGACATGCAGATAGATAGATAGATAGATAGATAGATAAACAGACAGACATGTAGAAAGATAGATAGATTTATGGATAAACAGATAGATAGATAAACAGATAGATAGATAAATAGATAAACAGACAGACATGCAGAAAGATAGCTAGATTTATAGATAAACAGATAAAAAGATAGATAGATAGATAGATAGATAGATAGATAAACAGATGGACATGCAGAAAGATAGATAGATAAACAGATAGATAGACAGATAAACAGACAGGCATGTACATAGATAGATAGATAAACAGATAGATAGATAGACAGATAAACAGACAGACATGTAGATAGATAGATACACAGATAGATAGAAAGATAAACAGACAGACATGCAGAAAGCTAGATAGATAAACTGATAGATAGATAAACAGACAGACATGTAGATAGATAGATAGATAAACAAATAGATAGATTGAAAAACAGACAGACATGCAGATAGATAGATAAACAGATAGAAAGACAGATAAAAAGACAGACATGCAAATAGATAGATAGACAAACAGATATATAGACGGATAAAAGACAAACATGCAGATAGATAGAAAGATAGATAGATAAGCAGATAGATAGATAGATAAACAGACAGACATGTAGATAGATAGATAGATAGATAGATAGAAAGATAGATAGATAGATACACAGATAGAAAGACAGATAAACAGACAGACATGCAGATAGATAAATCAATAGATAAATAGATAGATAGATAGATACATAGATAAACAGATAGATAGACAGACAAACAGACAGACATGTAAATAGATAGATAGATACACAGATAGATATAAAGATAAACAGATAGATAGATAAACAGACGGACATGCAGAAAGATAGATAGATAGATAGATAGATAGATAGATAGATAAACAGATAGATCGAAAGATAGATAGATAAATAAACAGATAGATAGATAAACAGACAGACATGCAGAAATCTAGATAGATAGATAAACTGATAGATAGATAAACAGATGGGCATGCAGAAAGATAGGTAGATAGATAGATAGATAGACAGATAAACAGACAGACATGCAGAAAGATAGAAGGATAGATAGAAAGATAGAAAGATAGATAGATAGACAGATAGAAAGACAGATAAACAGACAGACATGCAGATAGATAGATTGATAGATAGATAGATAAACATACAGACATGTAGATAGATAGATAGATAAACAAATAGATAGATTGAAAAACAGACAGACATGCAGATATAGATAAACAGATAGAAAGACAGATAAAAAGACAGACATGCAAATAGATAGACAAACAGATAGATAGACGGATAAACAGACAAACATGCAGATAGATAGGAAGATAGATAGATAGATAAGCAGATAGATAGATAGATAAACAGACAGACATGTAGATAGATAGATAGATAGATAGATAGATACACAGATAGAAAGACAGACATGCAGATAGATAAATCGATAGATAAATAGATAGATAGCTAGATACATAGATAAACAGATAGACAGACAGACAAACAGACAGACATGTAGATACATAGATAGATACAGATAGATAGACAGATAAACAGACAGCCATGTAAATAGATAGATACACAGATAGATAGAAAGATAAACAGATAGATAGATAAACAGATGGACATGCAGAAAGATAGATAGATAGATAAACAGATAGATCGAAAGATAGATAGATAAATAAACAGATAGATAGATAAATAGATAAACAGACAGACATGCAGAAAGATAGCTAGATTTATAGATAAACAGATAGATAAACAGATAAATAGATAGATAGATAGATAGATAGATAGATAAAAAGACGGACATGCAGAAAGATAGATAGATAGATAAACAGATAGATAGACTTATAAACAGACAGACATGTAGATAGATAGAAAGATAGATAGATAAACAGAAAGACATGCAGAAAGATAGATAGATAGATAAACAGATAGATAGATAAACAGACGGACATACAGAAAGAAAGATAGATAGACAGATAGATAGACAGATAAACAGACAGACATGTAGATAGATAGATAGATAGATAGATAGATAAACAGAAAGACATGCAAAAAGATAGATAGATAAACAGATAGATAGATAAACAGACGGACATACAGAAAGATAGATAGATAGATAGACAGATAGATAGACAGATAAACAGACAGACATGTAGATAGATAGATAGATAGATAGAAAGATAGATAGATACACATTTAGATAGAAAGATAAACAGACAGACATGCAGAAAGATAGATAGATAAACAGATAGATAGATAAACAGACGGACATGCAGAAAGATAGATAGATAGATAGATAGACAGATAGATAGACAGATAAACAGACAGACATGTAGATAGATAGATAGATAGATAGAAAGATAGATAGATACACATATAGATAGAAAGATAAACAGACAGACATGCACAAAGATAGATAGATAAACAGATAGATAGATAAACAGACGGACATGCAGAAAGATAGATAGATAGATCGACAGATAGATAGACAGATAAACAGAGAGACATGTAGATAGATAGATAGACAGATAGATAGATAGATAGATAGATAGATAGACAAACAGACAGACATGTAGAAAGATAGATAGATAGATAGATAGATAGATAGATAGATAAACAGACAGACATGCAGAAAGATAGAAAGATAGATAGATAGATAGATAGATAGATAGATAGATAGATAGATAGATAGATATTTAGATAGATAGATACACAGATAGAAAGACAGATAAACAGACAGACATTCAGATAGATAGATAGATAGATAGATAGACATAGAAATAGACAGACATGCAGATAGATACATAGATAGATTGATAGATTGATAGATAGATAGATAGATAGATAGATAGATAAATAGATAGATAAATAGATAGATAGATAAAAAGATAGACAGACATGCAGATAGATAGATAGATAGATAGATAGATAGATAGATAAAAAGACACACATGCAGATAGGTAGATAGATAAATAGACAGACATGCAGATAGATAGATAGACAGATAAACAGACAGACAGGTAGATAGAAAGATAGATAGATAGATGGATGGATAGATAGATAGATAAACAGATAAACAGACAGACATGCATAAAGATAGATAGATAGATAGATAGATAGATAGATAGATAGATAGATAAACAGATAGACATGCAGATAGATAGAAAGATAGAAAGACAGATAGATAGATAAACATACAGACATGTAGATAGATAGATAGATAGATAAATAAATAGATAGATTGAAAAACAGACATACATGCAGATAGATAGATAAACAGATAGAAAGACAGATAAAAAGACAGACATGTAGATAGATAGATAGATAGATAGAAAGATAGATAGATACACATTTAGATAGAAAGATAAACAGACAGACATGCAGAAAGATAGATAGATAAACAGATAGATAGATAAACAGACGGACATGCAGAAAGATAGATAGATAGATAGATAGACAGATAAACAGACAGACATGTAGATAGATAGATAGATAGATAGATAGATACACATATAGATAGAAAGATAAACAGACAGACATGCAGAAAGATAGATAGATAAACAGATAGATAGATAAACAGATGGACATGCAGAAAGATAGATAGATAGATCGACAGATAGATAGACAGATAAACAGAGAGACATGTAGATAGATAGATAGATAGATAGATAGATAGATAGACAGACAGATAGATAGATAGATAGACAGACAGACAGACATGTAGAAAGATAGATAGATAGACAGATAAACAGACAGACATGCAGAAAGATAGAAAGATAGATAGATAGATAGATAGATAGATAGATAGATAGAAAGATAGATAGATAGATAGATAGATAGATAGATAGATAGATATTTAGATAGATAGATACACAGATAGAAAGACAGATAAACAGACAGACATTCAGATAGATAGATTGATAGACAGATAGATAAACATACAGTCATGTAGATAGATAGATGGATAAACAAATAGATAGATTGAAAAACAGACAGACATGCAGATAGATAAACAGATAGACAGACAGATAAAAAGACAGACATGCAAATAGATAGATAGACAAACAGATAGATAGATGGATAAACAGACAAACCTGCAGATAGATAGAAAGATAGATAGATAGATAAGCAGATAGATAGATAGATAAACAGACAGACATGTAGATAGATAGATAAACATATAGATAGACAGATAAATAGACAGACATGCAGATAGATAGATAGATAAACAGACAGACATGTAGATAGATAGATAGATAAACAAATAGATAGATTGAAAAACAGACAGACATGCAGATAGATAGATAAACAGATAGAAAGACAGATAAAAAGACAGATATGCAGATAGATAGAAAGATAGATAGATAGATACACAAACAGATAGATAGATGGATAAACAGACAGACATGCAGATAGATAGATAGATAGATAGATATATAGATAGATAGATAAGCAGATAGAAAATTAGATAAACAGATAGATAGATAGATAAACAGACAGACATGTAGATATATAGATAGATAAAAATATAGATAGACAGATAAATAGACAGACATGCAGATAGATAGATAGATAGATAGATAAACAGACAGACATGTAGATAGATTTATGGATAAACAGATAGATAGATAAACAGATAGATATATAAATAGATAAACATACAGACATGCAGAAAGATAGCTAGATTTATAGATAAACAGATAAAAAGATAAATAGATAGATAGATAAACAGATGGACATGCAGAAAGATAGATAGATAAACAGATAGATAGACAGATAAACAGACAGACAAGTAGATAGATAGATAGATAAACAGATAGATAGATAGACAGATAAACAGCCAGACATGTAGATAGATAGATACACAGATAGATAGAGAGGTAAACAGACAGACATGCAGAAAGCTAGATAGATAGATAAACTGATAGATAGATAAACAGATGGGTATGCAGAAAGATAGGTAGATAGATAGACAGATAAACAGACAGACATGCAGAAAGATAGAAGGATAGATAGAAAGATAGAAAGATAGATAGATAGAAAGACAGATAAACAGAGAGAAATGCAGATAGATAGATTGATAGACAGATAGATAAACATACAGACATGTAGATAGATAGATAAACAAATAGATAGATTGAAAAACAGACAGACATGCAGATAGATAGATAGATAAACAGATAGAAAGACAGATAAAAATACAGACATGCAAATAGATAGATAGATAGATAGACAAACAGATAGATAGATGGATAAACAGACAAACATGCAGATAGATAGAAAGATAGATAGATAGATAAACAGACAGACATGTAGATAGGTAGATAAACATATAGATAGACAGATAAATAGACAGACATGCAGATAGATAGATAGATAAACAGACAGACTTGCAGAAATATAGATAGATTTATGGATAAACAGATAGATAGATAAACAGATAAATAGATAGATAGATAGATAGATAGATAGATAGAAAAATAGATAGATAGATAGATAAATAGATACACAGATAGAAAGACAGATAAACAGACAGACATGCAGATAGATAAATCGATAGATAAATAGATAGATAGATAGATACATAGATAAACAGATAGATAGACAGACAGACATGCATAAAGATAGATAGATAGATAGATAGATAGATAGACAGATAAATAGACAGACATGCAGATAGATAGATAGATAGATAGATAAACAGACAGACATGTAGAAAGATAGATAGATTGATGGATAAACAGATAGATAGATAAACAGATAGATAGATAAATAGATAAACAGACAGACATGCAGAAAGATAGCTAGATTTATAGATAAACAGATAAAAAGATAGATAGATAGATAAACAGATGGACATGCAGAAAGATAGATAGATAGATAAACAGATAGATAGACAGATAAACAGACAGACATGTACATAGATAGATAGATAAACAGATAGATAGATAGATAGACAGATAAACAGACAGACATGTAGATAGATAGATACACAGATAGATAGAAAGATAAACAGACAGACATGCAGAAAGCTAGATAGATAGATAAACTGATAGATAGATAAACAGACAGACATGTAGATAGATAGATAGATAAACAAATAGAAAAATTGAAAAACAGACAGACATGCAGATAGATAGATAAACAGATAGAAATACAGATAAAAAGACAGACATGCAAATAGATAGATAGACAAACAGATAGATAGATGGATAAAAAGACAAACATGCAGATAGATAGAAAGATAGATATATAAGCAGATAGATAGATAGATAAACAGACAGACATGTAGATAGATAGATAGATAGATAGATAGATAGATAGATAGATACACAGATAGAAAGACAGATAAACAGACAGACGTGCAGATAGATAAATCGATAGATAAATAGATAGATACATAGATAAACAGATAGATAGACAGACAAACAGACAGACAGATAGATAGATAGATAGATGGATAGATAGATATATAGATAAACAGACAGACATGCAGAAAGATAGATAGATAGATAGATAGATAGACAGATAAATAGACAGACATGCAGATAGATAGATAGATAGATAAACAGACAGACATGTAGAAAGATAGATAGATTTATGGATAAACAGATAGATAGATAAACAGATAGATAGATAAATAGATAAACAGACAGACATGCAGAAAGATAGCTAGATTTATAGATAAACAGATAAAAAGATAGATAGATAGATAGATAGATAAACAGATGGACATGCAGAAAGATAGATAGATAGATAAACAGATAGATAGACAGATAAACAGACAGACATGTACATAGATAGATAGATAAACAGATAGATAGATAGACAGATAAACAGACAGACATGTAGATAGATAGATACACAGATAGATAGAAAGATAAACAGACAGACATGCAGCAAGCTAGATAGATAGATAAACTGATAGATAGATAAACAGACAGACATGTAGATAGATAGATAGATAAACAAATAGATAGATTGAAAAACAGACAGACATGCAGATAGATAGATAAACAGATAGAAAGACAGATAAAAAGACAGACATGCAAATAGATAGATAGACAAACAGATAGATAGATGGATAAAAAGACAAACATGCAGATAGATAGAAAGATAGATAGATAAGCAGATAGATAGATAGATAAACAGACAGACATGTAGATAGATAGATAGATAGATAGATAGATAGATAGAAAGATAGATAGATAGATACACAGATAGAAAGACAGATAAACAGACAGACATGCAGATAGATAAATCGATAGATAAATAGATAGATAGATAGATACATAGATAAACAGATAGATAGACAGACAAACAGACAGACATGTAGATAGATAGATAGATACAGATAGATAGACAGATAAACAGACAGACATGTAAATAGATAGATAGATACACAGATAGATAGAAAGATAAACAGATAGATAGATAAACAGACGGACATGCAGAAAGATAGATAGATAGATAGATAGATAGATAGATAGATAAACAGATAGATTGAAAGATAGATAGATAAATAAACAGATAGATAGATAAACAGACAGACATGCAGAAATCTAGATAGATAGATAAACTGATAGATAGATAAACAGATGGGCATGCAGAAAGATAGATAGATAGATAGATAGATAAACAGAAAGACATGCAAAAAGATAGATAGATAAACAGATAGATAGATAAACAGACGGACATACAGAAAGATAGATAGATAGATAGACAGATAGATAGACAGATAAATAGACAGACATGTAGATAGATAGATAGATAGATAGATAGAAAGATAGATAGATACACATTTAGATAGAAAGATAAACAGACAGACATGCACAAAGATAGATAGATAAACAGATAGATAGATAAACAGACGGACATGCAGAAAGATAGATAGATAGATCGACAGATAGATAGACAGATAAACAGAGAGACATGTAGATAGATAGATAGATAGATAGATAGATAGATAGACAGACAGACAGATAGATAGATAGATAGATAGATAGATAGATAGACAGACAGACAGACATGTAGAAAGATAGATAGATAGAGAGATAGATAGACAGATAAACAGACAGACATGCAGAAAGATAGAAAGATAGATAGATAGATAGATAGATAGATAGATAGATAGATAGATAGATAGATAGATAGATAGAAAGATAGATAGATAGATAGATAGATAGATAGATAGATAGATAGATAGATATATAGATAGATATTTAGATAGATAGATACACAGATAGAAAGACAGATAAACAGACAGACATTCAGATAGATAGATAGATAGATAGATACACAGATAGATAGACATAGAAATAGACAGACATGCAGATAGATACATAGATAGATTGATAGATCGATAGATTGATAGATAGATAGATAGATAGATACATAGATAAACAGAAAGATAGACAGACAAACAGACAGACAGATAGATAGATAGATAGATGGATAGATAGATCGATAGATAAACAGACAGACATGCAGAAAGATAGATAGATAGATAGATAGATAGATAGATAAATAGACAGACATGCAGATAGATAGATAGATAGATAGATAGATAGATAAACAGACAGACATGTAGAAAGATAGATAGATTTATGGATAAACAGATAGATAGATAAACAGATAGATAGATAAATAGATAAACAGACAGACATGCAGAAAGATAGCTAGATTTATAGATAAACAGATAAAAAGATAGATAGATAGATAGATAGATAGATAGATAGATAGATAGATAAACAGATGGACATGCAGAAAGATAGATAGATAAACAGATAGATAGACAGATAAACAGACAGGCATGTACATAGATAGATAGATAAACAGATAGATAGATAGACAGATAAACAGACAGACATGTAGATAGATAGATACACAGATAGATAGAAAGATAAAGAGACAGACATGCAGAAAGCTAGATAGATAAACTGATAGATAGATAAACAGACAGACATGTAGATAGATAGATAGATAAACAAATAGATAGATTGAAAAACAGACAGACATGCAGATAGATAGATAAACAGATAGAAAGACAGATAAAAAGACAGACATGCAAATAGATAGATAGACAAACAGATATATAGACGGATAAAAGACAAACATGCAGATAGATAGAAAGATAGATAGATAAGCCGATAGATAGATAGATAAACAGACAGACATGTAGATAGATAGATAGATAGATAGATAGAAAGATAGATAGATAGATACACAGATAGAAAGACAGATAAACAGACAGACATGCAGATAGATAAATCAATAGATAAATAGATAGATAGATAGATACATAGATAAACAGATAGATAGACATACAAACAGACAGACATGTAAATAGATAGATAGATACACAGATAGATATAAAGATAAACAGATAGATAGATAAACAGACGGACATGCAGAAAGATAGATAGATAGATAGATAGATAAACAGATAGATCGAAAGATAGATAGATAAATAAACAGATAGATAGATAAACAGACAGACATGCAGAAATCTAGATAGATAGATAAACTGATAGATAGATAAACAGATGGGCATGCAGAAAGATAGGTAGATAGATAGATAGATAGACAGATAAACAGACAGACATGCAGAAAGATAGAAGGATAGATAGAAAGATAGAAAGATAGATAGATAGACAGATAGAAAGACAGATAAACAGACAGACATGCAGATAGATAGATTGATAGATAGATAGATAAACATACAGACATGTAGATAGATAGATAGATAAACAAATAGATAGATTGAAAAACAGACAGACATGCAGATATAGATAAACAGATAGAAAGACAGATAAAAAGACAGACATGCAAATAGATAGACAAACAGATAGATAGACGGATAAACAGACAAACATGCAGATAGATAGGAAGATAGATAGATAGATAGATAGATAAGCAGATAGATAGATAGATAAACAGACAGACATGTAGATAGATAGATAGATAGATAGATAGATAGATACACAGATAGAAAGACAGACATGCAGATAGATAAATCGATAGATAAATAGATAGATAGCTAGATACATAGATAAACAGATAGACAGACAGACAAACAGACAGACATGTAGATAGATAGATAGATACAGATAGATAGACAGATAAACAGACAGCCATGTAAATAGATAGATACACAGATAGATAGAAAGATAAACAGATAGATAGATAAACAGATGGACATGCAGAAAGATAGATAGATAGATAGATAAACAGATAGATCGAAAGATAGATAGATAAATAAACAGATAGATAGATAAATAGATAAACAGACAGACATGCAGAAAGATAGCTAGATTTATAGATAAACAGATAGATAAACAGATAAATAGATAGATAGATAGATAGATAGATAGATAGATAGATAAAAAGACGGACATGCAGAAAGATAGATAGATAGATAAACAGATAGATAGACTTATAAACAGACAGACATGTAGATAGATAGAAAGATAGATAGATAAACAGAAAGACATGCAGAAAGATAGATAGATAGATAAACAGATAGATAGATAAACAGACGGACATACAGAAAGAAAGATAGATAGACAGATAGATAGACAGATAAACAGACAGACATGTAGATAGATAGATAGATAGATAGATAGATAGATAAACAGAAAGACATGCAAAAAGATAGATAGATAAACAGATAGATAGATAAACAGACGGACATACAGATAGATAGATAGACAGATAGATAGACAGATAAACAGACAGACATGTAGATAGATAGATAGATAGATAGAAAGATAGATAGATACACATTTAGATAGAAAGATAAACAGACAGACATGCAGAAAGATAGATAGATAAACAGATAGATAGATAAACAGACGGACATGCAGAAAGATAGATAGATAGATAGATAGACAGATAGATAGACAGATAAACAGACAGACATGTAGATAGATAGATAGATAGATAGAAAGATAGATAGATACACATATAGATAGAAAGATAAACAGACAGACATGCACAAAGATAGATAGATAAACAGATAGATAGATAAACAGACGGACATGCAGAAAGATAGATAGATAGATCGACAGATAGATAGACAGATAAACAGAGAGACATGTAGATAGATAGATAGACAGATAGATAGATAGATAGATAGATAGATAGACAAACAGACAGACATGTAGAAAGATAGATAGATAGATAGATAGATAGATAAACAGACAGACATGCAGAAAGATAGAAAGATAGATAGATAGATAGATAGATAGATATTTAGATAGATAGATACACAGATAGAAAGACAGATAAACAGACAGACATTCAGATAGATAGATAGATAGATAGATAGACATAGAAATAGACAGACATGCAGATAGATACATAGATAGATTGATAGATTGATAGATTGATAGATAGATAGATAGATAGATAAATAGATAGATAAATAGATAGATAGATAAAAAGATAGACAGACATGCAGATAGATAGATAGATAGATAGATAGATAGATAGATAGATAGATAGATAAAAAGACACACATGCAGATAGGTAGATAGATAAATAGACAGACATGCAGATAGATAGATAGACAGATAAACAGACAGACATGTAGATAGAAAGATAGATAGATAGATGGATGGATAGATAGATAAACAGATAAACAGACAGACATGCATAAAGATAGATAGATAGATAGATAGATAGATAGACAGATAAACAGATAGACATGCAGATAGATAGAAAGATAGAAAGACAGATAGATAGATAAACATACAGACATGTAGATAGATAGATAGATAGATAAATAAATAGATAGATTGAAAAACAGACATACATGCAGATAGATAGATAAACAGATAGAAAGACAGATAAAAAGACAGACATGTAGATAGATAGATAGATAGAAAGATAGATAGATACACATTTAGATAGAAAGATAAACAGACAGACATGCAGAAAGATAGATAGATAAACAGATAGATAGATAAACAGACGGACATGCAGAAAGATAGATAGATAGATAGATAGATAGACAGATAAACAGACAGACATGTAGATAGATAGATAGATAGATAGATACACATATAGATAGAAAGATAAACAGACAGACATGCAG
>JARGYO010000214.1:824407-839407 GCA_029206835.1 Rana muscosa | reverse complement strand
AGACAAACAGACAGACAGATAGATAGATAGATAGATGGATAGATAGATAGATAGATAAACAGACAGACATGCAGAAAGATAGATAGATAGATAGATAGATAGATAGATAAATAGACAGACATGCAGATAGATAGATAGATAGATAGATAAACAGACAGACATGTAGAAAGATAGATAGATTTATGGATAAACAGATAGATAGATAAACAGATAGATAGATAAATAGATAAACAGACAGACATGCAGAAAGATAGCTAGATTTATAGATAAACAGATAAAAAGATAGATAGATAGATAGATAGATAGATAAACAGATGGACATGCAGAAAGATAGATAGATAAACAGATAGATAGACAGATAAACAGACAGGCATGTACATAGATAGATAGATAAACAGATAGATAGATAGACAGATAAACAGACAGACATGTAGATAGATAGATACACAGATAGATAGAAAGATAAACAGACAGACATGCAGAAAGCTAGATAGATAAACTGATAGATAGATAAACAGACAAACATGTAGATAGATAGATAGATAAACAAATAGATAGATTGAAAAACAGACAGACATGCAGATAGATAGATAAACAGATAGAAAGACAGATAAAAAGACAGGCATGCAAATAGATAGATAGACAAACAGATATATAGATGGATAAAAGACAAACATGCAGATAGATAGAAAGATAGATAGATAAGCAGATAGATAGATAGATAAACAGACAGACATGTAGATAGATAGATAGATAGATAGAAAGATAGATAGATAGATAAACAGATAGATAGACAGACAAACAGACAGACATGTAAATAGATAGATAGATACACAGATAGATATAAAGATAAACAGATAGATAGATAAACAGACGGACATGCAGAAAGATAGATAGATAGATAGATAGATACACAGATAGATATAAAGATAAACAGATAGATAGATAAACAGACGGACATGCAGAAAGATAGATAGATAGATAGATAGATAAACAGATAGATCGAAAGATAGATAGATAAATAAACAGATAGATAGATAAACAGACAGACATGCAGAAATCTAGATAGATAGATAAACTGATAGATAGATAAACAGATGGGCATGCAGAAAGATAGGTAGATAGATAGATAGATAGACAGATAAACAGACAGACATGCAGAAAGATAGAAGGATAGATAGAAAGATAGATAGATAGACAGATAGAAAGACAGATAAACAGACAGACATGCAGATAGATACATTGATAGATAGATAGATAAACATACAGACATGTAGATAGATAGATAGATAAACAAATAGATAGATTGAAAAACAGACAGACATGCAGATATAGATAAACAGATAGAAAGACAGATAAAAAGACAGACATGCAAATAGATAGACAAACAGATAGATAGACGGATAAACAGACAAACATGCAGATAGATAGGAAGATAGATAGATAGATAGATAGATAAGCAGATAGATAGATAGATAAACAGACAGACATGTAGATAGATAGATAGATAGATACACAGATAGAAAGACAGACATGCAGATAGATAAATCGATAGATAAATAGATAGATAGCTAGATACATAGATAAACAGATAGACAGACAGACAAACAGACAGACATGTAGATAGATAGATAGATACAGATAGATAGACAGATAAACAGACAGCCATGTAAATAGATAGATACACAGATAGATAGAAAGATAAACAGATAGATAGATAAACAGATGGACATGCAGAAAGATAGATAGATAGATAGATAAACAGATAGATCGAAAGATAGATAGATAAATAAACAGATAGATAGATAAATAGATAAACAGACAGACATGCAGAAAGATAGCTAGATTTATAGATAAACAGATAGATAAACAGATAAATAGATAGATAGATAGATAGATAGATAGATAGATAGATAGATAAAAAGACGGACATGCAGAAAGATAGATAGATAGATAAACAGATAGATAGACTTATAAACAGACAGACATGTAGATAGATAGAAAGATAGATAGATAAACAGAAAGACATGCAGAAAGATAGATAGATAGATAAACAGATAGATAGATAAACAGACGGACATACAGAAAGAAAGATAGATAGACAGATAGATAAACAGATAAACAGACAGACATGTAGATAGATAGATAGATAGATAGATAGATAGATAAACAGAAAGACATGCAAAAAGATAGATAGATAAACAGATAGATAGATAAACAGACGGACATACAGAAAGATAGATAGATAGATAGACAGATAGATAGACAGATAAACAGACAGACATGTAGATAGATAGATAGATAGAAAGATAGATAGATACACATTTAGATAGAAAGATAAACAGACAGACATGCAGAAAGATAGATAGATAAACAGATAGATAGATAAACAGACGGACATGCAGAAAGATAGATAGATAGATAGATAGACAGATAGATAGACAGATAAACAGACAGACATGTAGATAGATAGATAGAAAGATAGATAGATACACATATAGATAGAAAGATAAACAGACAGACATGCACAAAGATAGATAGATAAACAGATAGATAGATAAACAGACGGACATGCAGAAAGATAGATAGATAGATCGACAGATAGATAGACAGATAAACAGAGAGACATGTAGATAGATAGACAGATAGATAGATAGATAGATAGATAGATAGATAGATAGATAGATAGACAAACAGACAGACATGTAGAAAGATAGATAGATAGATAGATAGATAGATAGATAGACAAACAGACAGACATGCAGAAAGATAGAAAGATAGATAGATAGATAGATAGATAGATAGATAGATATTTAGATAGATAGATACACAGATAGAAAGACAGATAAACAGACAGACATTCAGATAGATAGATAGATAGATAGATAGACATAGAAATAGACAGACATGCAGATAGATACATAGATAGATTGATAGATTGATAGATAGATAGATAGATAGATAGATAAATAGATAGATAAATAGATAGATAGATAAAAAGATAGACAGACATGCAGATAGATAGATAGATAGATAGATAGATAGATAGATAGATAAAAAGACACACATGCAGATAGGTAGATAGATAAATAGACAGACATGCAGATAGATAGATAGACAGATAAACAGACAGACAGGTAGATAGAAAGATAGATAGATAGATGGATGGATAGATAGATAGATAAACAGATAAACAGACAGACATGCATAAAGATAGATAGATAGATAGATAGATAGATAGATAGATAGATAGATAGACAGATAAACAGATAGACATGCAGATAGATAGAAAGATAGAAAGACAGATAGATAGATAAACATACAGACATGTAGATAGATAGATAGATAGATAAATAAATAGATAGATTGAAAAACAGACATACATGCAGATAGATAGATAAACAGATAGAAAGACAGACATGTAGATAGATAGAAAGATAGATAGATACACATTTAGATAGAAAGATAAACAGACAGACATGCAGATAGATAGATTGATAGACAGATAGATAAACATACAGTCATATAGATAGATAGATGGATAAACAAATAGATAGATTGAAAAACAGACAGACATGCAGATAGATAGATAGATAAACAGACCGATAAAAAGACAGACATGCAAATAGATAGATAGATAGACAAACAGATAGATAGACGGATAAACAGACAAACCTGCAGATAGATAGAAAGATAGATAGATAGATAAGCAGATAGATAGATAGATAGATAGATAAACAGACAGACATGTAGATAGATAGATAGATAAACATATAGATAGACAGATAAATAGACAGACATGCTGATAGATAAATAGATAAACAGACAGACATGCAGAAAGATAGCTAGATTTATAGATAAACAGATAAAAAGATAGATAGATAGATAAACAGATGGACATGCAGATAGATAAACAGATAGATAGACAGATAAACAGACAGACATGTAGATAGATAGATAAACAGATAGATAGATAGACAGATAAACAGACAGACATGTAAATAGATAGATAGATAGATAGATACACAGATAGATAGAAAGATAAACAGACAGACATGCAGAAAGCTAGATAGATAGATAAACAGACAGGCATGCAGAAAGATAGATAGATAGATAGATAGATAGATAGACAGATAAACAGACAGACATGCAGAAAGATAGGATAGATAGAAAGATAGATAGATAGACAGATAGAAAGACAGATAAACAGACAGACATGCAGATAGATAGATTGATAGACAGATAGATAAACATACAGTCATGTAGATAGATAGATGGATAAACAAATAGATAGATTGAAAAACAGACAGACATGCAGATAGATAGATAGATAAACAGATAGACAGACAGATAAAAAGACAGACATGCAAATAGATAGATAGATAGACAAACAGATAGATAGACGGATAAACAGACAAGATAGATAGATAGATAGATAGATAGATAGATAGATAGATAGATAAACAGACAGACATGTAGATAAATAGATAGATAAACATATAGATAGACAGATAAATAGACAGACATGCAGATAGATAGATAGATAAACAGACAGACATGCAGATAGATAGATAGATAAACATACAGACATGTAGATAGATAGATAGATAGATAGATAGATAAACAAATAGATAGATTGAAAAACAGACAGACATGCAGATAGATAGAAAGATAGATAGATAGATACACAAACAGATAGATAGATGGATAAACAGACAGACATGCAGATAGATAGATAGATAGATAGATAGATAGATAAGCAGATAGAAAATTAGATAAACAGATAGATAGATAGATAAACAGACAGACATGTAGATATATAGATAGATAAAAATATAGATAGACAGATAAATAGACAGACATGCAGATAGATAGATAGATAAACAGACAGACATGTAGATAGATTTATGGATAAACAGATAGATAGATAAACAGACAGACATGCAGAAAGATAGCTAGATTTATAGATAAACAGATAAAAAGATAAATAGATAGATAGATAAACAGATGGACATGCAGAAAGATAGATAGATAAACAGATAGATAGACAGATAAACAGACAGACAAGTAGATAGATAGATAGATAAACAGATAGATAGATAGACAGATAAACAGCCAGACATGTAGATAGATAGAAAAATAGATAGATAAACAGAAAGACATGCAGAAAGATAGATAGATAGATAGATAGATAGATAGACAGATAAACAGACAGACATGCAGAAAGATAGAAGGATAGATAGAAAGATAGATAGATAGACAGATAGAAAGACAGATAAACAGACAGACATGCAGATAGATAGATTGATAGACAGATAGATAAACATACAGTCATATAGATAGATAGATGGATAAACAAATAGATAGATTGAAAAACAGACAGACATGCAGATAGATAGATAGATAAACAGATAGACAGACCGATAAAAAGACAGACATGCAAATAGATAGATAGATAGACAAACAGATAGATAGACGGATAAACAGACAAACCTGCAGATAGATAGAAAGATAGATAGATAGACAGATAGAAAGACAGATAAACAGACAGACATGCAGATAGATAGATTGATAGACAGATAGATAAACATACAGTCATATAGATAGATAGATGGATAAACAAATAGATAGATTGAAAAACAGACAGACATGCAGATAGATAGATAGATAAACAGATAGACAGACCGATAAAAAGACAGACATGCAAATAGATAGATAGATAGACAAACAGATAGATAGACGGATAAACAGACAAACCTGCAGATAGATAGAAAGATAGATAGATAGATAGATAGACAGATAAACAGACAGACATGCAGAAAGATAGAAGGATAGATAGAAAGATAGATAGATAGACAGATAGAAAGACAGATAAACAGACAGACATGCAGATAGATTGATAGACAGATAGATAAACATACAGTCATATAGATAGATAGATGGATAAACAAATAGATAGATTGAAAAACAGACAGACATGCAGATAGATAGATAGATAAACAGATAGACAGACCGATAAAAAGACAGACATGCAAATAGATAGATAGATAGACAAACAGATAGATAGACGGATAAACAGACAAACCTGCAGATAGATAGAAAGATAGATAGATAGATAGATAGATAGATAGATAAGCAGATAGATAGATAGATAGATAAACAGACAGACATGTAGATAGATAGATAGATAAACATATAGATAGACAGATAAATAGACAGACATGCAGATAGATAAATAGATAAACAGACAGACATGCAGAAAGATAGCTAGATTTATAGATAAACAGATAAAAAGATAGATAGATAGATAAACAGATGGACATGCAGAAAGATAGATAGATAAACAGATAGATAGACAGATAAACAGACAGACATGTAGATAGATAGATAAACAGATAGATAGATAGACAGATAAACAGACAGACATGTAAATAGATAGATAGATAGATAGATACACAGATAGATAGAAAGATAAACAGACAGACATGCAGAAAGCTAGATAGATAGATAAACAGACAGGCATGCAGAAAGATAGATAGATAGATAGATAGATAGATAGATAGATAGATAGATATACAGATAAACAGACAGACATGCAGAAAGATAGGATAGATAGAAAGATAGATAGATAGACAGATAGAAAGACAGATAAACAGACAGACATGCAGATAGATAGATTGATAGACAGATAGATAAACATACAGTCATGTAGATAGATAGATGGATAAACAAATAGATAGATTGAAAAACAGACAGACATGCAGATAGATAGATAGATAAACAGATAGACAGACTGATAAAAAGACAGACATGCAAATAGATAGATAGATAGACAAACAGATAGATAGACGGATAAACAGACAAACCTGCAGATAGATAGAAAGATAGATAGATAGATAGATAGATAGATAAGCAGATAGATAGATAGATAGATAGATAAACAGACAGACATGTAGATAGATAGATAGATAAACATATAGATAGACAGATAAATAGACAGACATGCAGATAGATAAATAGATAAACAGACAGACATGCAGAAAGATAGCTAGATTTATAGATAAACAGATAAAAAGATAGATAGATAGATAAACAGATGGACATGCAGAAAGATAGATAGATAAACAGATAGATAGACAGATAAACAGACAGACATGTAGATAGATAGATAAACAGATAGATAGATAGACAGATAAACAGACAGACATGTAAATAGATAGATAGATAGATAGATACACAGATAGATAGAAAGATAAACAGACAGACATGCAGAAAGCTAGATAGATAGATAAACAGACAGGCATGCAGAAAGATAGATAGATAGATAGATAGATATACAGATAAACAGACAGACATGCAGAAAGATAGGATAGATAGAAAGATAGATAGATAGACAGAAAGACATGCAGAAAGATAGATAGATAGATAAACAGATAGGCATGCAGAAAGATAGATAGATAGATAGATAGACAGATAAACAGACAGACATGCAGAAAGATAGAAGGATAGATAGAAAGATAGATAGATAGATAGACAGATAGAAAGACAGATAAACAGACAGACATGCAGATAGATAGATTGATAGACAGATAGATAAACATACAGTCATATAGATAGATAGATGGATAAACAAATAGATAGATTGAAAAACAGACAGACATGCAGATAGATAGATATATAAACAGATAGACAGACAGATAAAAAGACAGACATGCAAATAGATAGATAGATAGACAAACAGATAGATAGACGGATAAACAGACAAACCTGCAGATAGATAGAAAGATAGATAGATAGATAGATAGATAAGCAGATAGATAGATAGATAGATAAACAGACAGACATGTAGATAGATAGATAGATAGATAGATAGATAAACAAATAGATAGATTGAAAAACAGACAGACATGCAGATAGATAGATAGATAAACAGATAGAAAGACAGATAAAAAGACAGATATGCAGATAGATAGAAAGATAGATAGATAGATACACAAACAGATAGATAGATGGATAAATAGACAGACATGCAGATAGATAGATAGATAGATAGATAGATAGATAAGCAGATAGAAAATTAGATAAACAGATAGATAGATAGATAAACAGACAGACATGTAGATATATAGATAGATAAAAATATAGATAGACAGATAAATAGACAGACATGCAGATAGATAGATAGATAGATAGATAAACAGACAGACATGTAGATAGATTTATGGATAAACAGATAGATAGATAAATAGATAAACAGACAGACATGCAGAAAGATAGCTAGATTTATAGATAAACAGATAAAAAGATAAATAGATAGATAGATAAACAGATGGACATGCAGAAAGATAGATAGATAAACAGATAGATAGACAGATAAACAGACAGACATGTAGATAGATAGATAGATAAACAGATAGACAGATAAACAGCCAGACATGTAGATAGATAGATACACAGATAGATAGAGAGGTAAACAGACAGACATGCAGAAAGCTAGATAGATAGATAAACTGATAGATAGATAAACAGACAGACATGTAGATAGATAGATAGATAAACAAATAGATAGATTGAAAAACAGACAGACATGCAGATAGATAGATAAACAGATAGAAAGACAGATAAAAAGACAGACATGCAAATAGATAGATAGACAAACAGATAGATAGATGGATAAAAAGACAAACATGCAGATAGATAGAAAGATAGATAGATAAGCAGATAGATAGATAGATAAACAGACAGACATGTAGATAGATAGATAGATAGATAGATAGATAGATAGAAAGATAGATAGATAGATACACAGATAGAAAGACAGATAAACAGACAGACATGCAGATAGATAAATCGATAGATAAATAGATAGATAGATAGATACATAGATAAACAGATAGATAGACAGACAAACAGACAGACATGTAGATAGATAGATAGATACAGATAGATAGACAGATAAACAGACAGACATGTAAATAGATAGATAGATACACAGATAGATAGAAAGATAAACAGATAGATAGATAAACAGACGGACATGCAGAAAGATAGATAGATAGATAGATAGATAGATAAACAGATAGATTGAAAGATAGATAGATAAATAAACAGATAGATAGATAAACAGACAGACATGCAGAAATCTAGATAGATAGATAAACTGATAGATAGATAAACAGATGGGCATGCAGAAAGATAGATAGATAGATAGATAGATAAACAGAAAGACATGCAAAAAGATAGATAGATAAACAGATAGATAGATAAACAGACGGACATACAGAAAGATAGATAGATAGATAGACAGATAGATAGACAGATAAATAGACAGACATGTAGATAGATAGATAGATAGATAGATAGAAAGATAGATAGATACACATTTAGATAGAAAGATAAACAGACAGACATGCACAAAGATAGATAGATAAACAGATAGATAGATAAACAGACGGACATGCAGAAAGATAGATAGATAGATCGACAGATAGATAGACAGATAAACAGAGAGACATGTAGATAGATAGATAGATAGATAGATAGATAGATAGACAGACAGACAGATAGATAGATAGATAGATAGATAGATAGATAGACAGACAGACAGACATGTAGAAAGATAGATAGATAGAGAGATAGATAGACAGATAAACAGACAGACATGCAGAAAGATAGAAAGATAGATAGATAGATAGATAGATAGATAGATAGATAGATAGATAGATAGATAGAAAGATAGATAGATAGATAGATAGATAGATAGATAGATAGATAGATATATAGATAGATATTTAGATAGATAGATACACAGATAGAAAGACAGATAAACAGACAGACATTCAGATAGATAGATAGATAGATAGATACACAGATAGATAGACATAGAAATAGACAGACATGCAGATAGATACATAGATAGATTGATAGATCGATAGATTGATAGATAGATAGATAGATAGATACATAGATAAACAGAAAGATAGACAGACAAACAGACAGACAGATAGATAGATAGATAGATGGATAGATAGATCGATAGATAAACAGACAGACATGCAGAAAGATAGATAGATAGATAGATAGATAGATAGATAGATAAATAGACAGACATGCAGATAGATAGATAGATAGATAGATAGATAGATAAACAGACAGACATGTAGAAAGATAGATAGATTTATGGATAAACAGATAGATAGATAAACAGATAGATAGATAAATAGATAAACAGACAGACATGCAGAAAGATAGCTAGATTTATAGATAAACAGATAAAAAGATAGATAGATAGATAGATAGATAGATAGATAGATAGATAGATAGATAAACAGATGGACATGCAGAAAGATAGATAGATAAACAGATAGATAGACAGATAAACAGACAGGCATGTACATAGATAGATAGATAAACAGATAGATAGATAGACAGATAAACAGACAGACATGTAGATAGATAGATACACAGATAGATAGAAAGATAAAGAGACAGACATGCAGAAAGCTAGATAGATAAACTGATAGATAGATAAACAGACAGACATGTAGATAGATAGATAGATAAACAAATAGATAGATTGAAAAACAGACAGACATGCAGATAGATAGATAAACAGATAGAAAGACAGATAAAAAGACAGACATGCAAATAGATAGATAGACAAACAGATATATAGACGGATAAAAGACAAACATGCAGATAGATAGAAAGATAGATAGATAAGCCGATAGATAGATAGATAAACAGACAGACATGTAGATAGATAGATAGATAGATAGATAGAAAGATAGATAGATAGATACACAGATAGAAAGACAGATAAACAGACAGACATGCAGATAGATAAATCAATAGATAAATAGATAGATAGATAGATACATAGATAAACAGATAGATAGACATACAAACAGACAGACATGTAAATAGATAGATAGATACACAGATAGATATAAAGATAAACAGATAGATAGATAAACAGACGGACATGCAGAAAGATAGATAGATAGATAGATAGATAAACAGATAGATCGAAAGATAGATAGATAAATAAACAGATAGATAGATAAACAGACAGACATGCAGAAATCTAGATAGATAGATAAACTGATAGATAGATAAACAGATGGGCATGCAGAAAGATAGGTAGATAGATAGATAGATAGACAGATAAACAGACAGACATGCAGAAAGATAGAAGGATAGATAGAAAGATAGAAAGATAGATAGATAGACAGATAGAAAGACAGATAAACAGACAGACATGCAGATAGATAGATTGATAGATAGATAGATAAACATACAGACATGTAGATAGATAGATAGATAAACAAATAGATAGATTGAAAAACAGACAGACATGCAGATATAGATAAACAGATAGAAAGACAGATAAAAAGACAGACATGCAAATAGATAGACAAACAGATAGATAGACGGATAAACAGACAAACATGCAGATAGATAGGAAGATAGATAGATAGATAGATAGATAAGCAGATAGATAGATAGATAAACAGACAGACATGTAGATAGATAGATAGATAGATAGATAGATAGATACACAGATAGAAAGACAGACATGCAGATAGATAAATCGATAGATAAATAGATAGATAGCTAGATACATAGATAAACAGATAGACAGACAGACAAACAGACAGACATGTAGATAGATAGATAGATACAGATAGATAGACAGATAAACAGACAGCCATGTAAATAGATAGATACACAGATAGATAGAAAGATAAACAGATAGATAGATAAACAGATGGACATGCAGAAAGATAGATAGATAGATAGATAAACAGATAGATCGAAAGATAGATAGATAAATAAACAGATAGATAGATAAATAGATAAACAGACAGACATGCAGAAAGATAGCTAGATTTATAGATAAACAGATAGATAAACAGATAAATAGATAGATAGATAGATAGATAGATAGATAGATAGATAAAAAGACGGACATGCAGAAAGATAGATAGATAGATAAACAGATAGATAGACTTATAAACAGACAGACATGTAGATAGATAGAAAGATAGATAGATAAACAGAAAGACATGCAGAAAGATAGATAGATAGATAAACAGATAGATAGATAAACAGACGGACATACAGAAAGAAAGATAGATAGACAGATAGATAGACAGATAAACAGACAGACATGTAGATAGATAGATAGATAGATAGATAGATAGATAGATAAACAGAAAGACATGCAAAAAGATAGATAGATAAACAGATAGATAGATAAACAGACGGACATACAGATAGATAGATAGACAGATAGATAGACAGATAAACAGACAGACATGTAGATAGATAGATAGATAGATAGAAAGATAGATAGATACACATTTAGATAGAAAGATAAACAGACAGACATGCAGAAAGATAGATAGATAAACAGATAGATAGATAAACAGACGGACATGCAGAAAGATAGATAGATAGATAGATAGACAGATAGATAGACAGATAAACAGACAGACATGTAGATAGATAGATAGATAGATAGAAAGATAGATAGATACACATATAGATAGAAAGATAAACAGACAGACATGCACAAAGATAGATAGATAAACAGATAGATAGATAAACAGACGGACATGCAGAAAGATAGATAGATAGATCGACAGATAGATAGACAGATAAACAGAGAGACATGTAGATAGATAGATAGACAGATAGATAGATAGATAGATAGATAGATAGATAGACAAACAGACAGACATGTAGAAAGATAGATAGATAGATAGATAGATAGATAAACAGACAGACATGCAGAAAGATAGAAAGATAGATAGATAGATAGATAGATAGATATTTAGATAGATAGATACACAGATAGAAAGACAGATAAACAGACAGACATTCAGATAGATAGATAGATAGATAGATAGACATAGAAATAGACAGACATGCAGATAGATACATAGATAGATTGATAGATTGATAGATTGATAGATAGATAGATAGATAGATAAATAGATAGATAAATAGATAGATAGATAAAAAGATAGACAGACATGCAGATAGATAGATAGATAGATAGATAGATAGATAGATAGATAGATAGATAAAAAGACACACATGCAGATAGGTAGATAGATAAATAGACAGACATGCAGATAGATAGATAGACAGATAAACAGACAGACATGTAGATAGAAAGATAGATAGATAGATGGATGGATAGATAGATAAACAGATAAACAGACAGACATGCATAAAGATAGATAGATAGATAGATAGATAGATAGATAGACAGATAAACAGATAGACATGCAGATAGATAGAAAGATAGAAAGACAGATAGATAGATAAACATACAGACATGTAGATAGATAGATAGATAGATAAATAAATAGATAGATTGAAAAACAGACATACATGCAGATAGATAGATAAACAGATAGAAAGACAGATAAAAAGACAGACATGTAGATAGATAGATAGATAGAAAGATAGATAGATACACATTTAGATAGAAAGATAAACAGACAGACATGCAGAAAGATAGATAGATAAACAGATAGATAGATAAACAGACGGACATGCAGAAAGATAGATAGATAGATAGATAGATAGACAGATAAACAGACAGACATGTAGATAGATAGATAGATAGATAGATACACATATAGATAGAAAGATAAACAGACAGACATGCAGAAAGATAGATAGATAAACAGATAGATAGATAAACAGATGGACATGCAGAAAGATAGATAGATAGATCGACAGATAGATAGACAGATAAACAGAGAGACATGTAGATAGATAGATAGATAGATAGATAGATAGACAGACAGATAGATAGATAGATAGATAGACAGACAGACAGACATGTAGAAAGATAGATAGATAGAGAGATAGATAGACAGATAAACAGACAGACATGCAGAAAGATAGAAAGATAGATAGATAGATAGATAGATAGATAGATAGATAGATAGAAAGATAGATAGATAGATAGATAGATAGATAGATAGATATTTAGATAGATAGATACACAGATAGAAAGACAGATAAACAGACAGACATTCAGATAGATAGATTGATAGACAGATAGATAAACATACAGTCATGTAGATAGATAGATGGATAAACAAATAGATAGATTGAAAAACAGACAGACATGCAGATAGATAGATAAACAGATAGACAGACAGATAAAAAGACAGACATGCAAATAGATAGATAGACAAACAGATAGATAGATGGATAAACAGACAAACCTGCAGATAGATAGAAAGATAGATAGATAGATAAGCAGATAGATAGATAGATAAACAGACAGACATGTAGATAGATAGATAGATAAACATATAGATAGACAGATAAATAGACAGACATGCAGATAGATAGATAGATAAACAGACAGACATGTAGATAGATAGATAGATAAACAAATAGATAGATTGAAAAACAGACAGACATGCAGATAGATAGATAAACAGATAGAAAGACAGATAAAAAGACAGATATGCAGATAGATAGAAAGATAGATAGATAGATACACAAACAGATAGATAGATGGATAAACAGACAGACATGCAGATAGATAGATAGATATATAGATAGATAGATAAGCAGATAGAAAATTAGATAAACAGATAGATAGATAGATAAACAGACAGACATGTAGATATATAGATAGATAAAAATATAGATAGACAGATAAATAGACAGACATGCAGATAGATAGATAGATAGATAGATAAACAGACAGACATGTAGATAGATTTATGGATAAACAGATAGATAGATAAACAGATAGATATATAAATAGATAAACATACAGACATGCAGAAAGATAGCTAGATTTATAGATAAACAGATAAAAAGATAAATAGATAGATAGATAAACAGATGGACATGCAGAAAGATAGATAGATAAACAGATAGATAGACAGATAAACAGACAGACAAGTAGATAGATAGATAGATAAACAGATAGATAGATAGACAGATAAACAGCCAGAC
>JARGYO010000214.1:799407-819407 GCA_029206835.1 Rana muscosa | reverse complement strand
GATAAACAGACAAACATGCAGATAGATAGGAAGATAGATAGATAGATAGATAGATAAGCAGATAGATAGATAGATAAACAGACAGACATGTAGATAGATAGATAGATAGATACACAGATAGAAAGACAGACATGCAGATAGATAAATCGATAGATAAATAGATAGATAGCTAGATACATAGATAAACAGATAGACAGACAGACAAACAGACAGACATGTAGATAGATAGATAGATACAGATAGATAGACAGATAAACAGACAGCCATGTAAATAGATAGATACACAGATAGATAGAAAGATAAACAGATAGATAGATAAACAGATGGACATGCAGAAAGATAGATAGATAGATAGATAAACAGATAGATCGAAAGATAGATAGATAAATAAACAGATAGATAGATAAATAGATAAACAGACAGACATGCAGAAAGATAGCTAGATTTATAGATAAACAGATAGATAAACAGATAAATAGATAGATAGATAGATAGATAGATAGATAGATAGATAGATAAAAAGACGGACATGCAGAAAGATAGATAGATAGATAAACAGATAGATAGACTTATAAACAGACAGACATGTAGATAGATAGAAAGATAGATAGATAAACAGAAAGACATGCAGAAAGATAGATAGATAGATAAACAGATAGATAGATAAACAGACGGACATACAGAAAGAAAGATAGATAGACAGATAGATAAACAGATAAACAGACAGACATGTAGATAGATAGATAGATAGATAGATAGATAGATAAACAGAAAGACATGCAAAAAGATAGATAGATAAACAGATAGATAGATAAACAGACGGACATACAGAAAGATAGATAGATAGATAGACAGATAGATAGACAGATAAACAGACAGACATGTAGATAGATAGATAGATAGAAAGATAGATAGATACACATTTAGATAGAAAGATAAACAGACAGACATGCAGAAAGATAGATAGATAAACAGATAGATAGATAAACAGACGGACATGCAGAAAGATAGATAGATAGATAGATAGACAGATAGATAGACAGATAAACAGACAGACATGTAGATAGATAGATAGAAAGATAGATAGATACACATATAGATAGAAAGATAAACAGACAGACATGCACAAAGATAGATAGATAAACAGATAGATAGATAAACAGACGGACATGCAGAAAGATAGATAGATAGATCGACAGATAGATAGACAGATAAACAGAGAGACATGTAGATAGATAGACAGATAGATAGATAGATAGATAGATAGATAGATAGATAGATAGATAGATAGACAAACAGACAGACATGTAGAAAGATAGATAGATAGATAGATAGATAGATAGATAGACAAACAGACAGACATGCAGAAAGATAGAAAGATAGATAGATAGATAGATAGATAGATAGATAGATATTTAGATAGATAGATACACAGATAGAAAGACAGATAAACAGACAGACATTCAGATAGATAGATAGATAGATAGATAGACATAGAAATAGACAGACATGCAGATAGATACATAGATAGATTGATAGATTGATAGATAGATAGATAGATAGATAGATAAATAGATAGATAAATAGATAGATAGATAAAAAGATAGACAGACATGCAGATAGATAGATAGATAGATAGATAGATAGATAGATAGATAAAAAGACACACATGCAGATAGGTAGATAGATAAATAGACAGACATGCAGATAGATAGATAGACAGATAAACAGACAGACAGGTAGATAGAAAGATAGATAGATAGATGGATGGATAGATAGATAGATAAACAGATAAACAGACAGACATGCATAAAGATAGATAGATAGATAGATAGATAGATAGATAGATAGATAGACAGATAAACAGATAGACATGCAGATAGATAGAAAGATAGAAAGACAGATAGATAGATAAACATACAGACATGTAGATAGATAGATAGATAGATAAATAAATAGATAGATTGAAAAACAGACATACATGCAGATAGATAGATAAACAGATAGAAAGACAGATAAAAAGACAGACATGTAGATAGATAGAAAGATAGATAGATACACATTTAGATAGAAAGATAAACAGACAGACATGCAGATAGATAGATTGATAGACAGATAGATAAACATACAGTCATATAGATAGATAGATGGATAAACAAATAGATAGATTGAAAAACAGACAGACATGCAGATAGATAGATAGATAAACAGACCGATAAAAAGACAGACATGCAAATAGATAGATAGATAGACAAACAGATAGATAGACGGATAAACAGACAAACCTGCAGATAGATAGAAAGATAGATAGATAGATAAGCAGATAGATAGATAGATAGATAGATAAACAGACAGACATGTAGATAGATAGATAGATAAACATATAGATAGACAGATAAATAGACAGACATGCTGATAGATAAATAGATAAACAGACAGACATGCAGAAAGATAGCTAGATTTATAGATAAACAGATAAAAAGATAGATAGATAGATAAACAGATGGACATGCAGATAGATAAACAGATAGATAGACAGATAAACAGACAGACATGTAGATAGATAGATAAACAGATAGATAGATAGACAGATAAACAGACAGACATGTAAATAGATAGATAGATAGATAGATACACAGATAGATAGAAAGATAAACAGACAGACATGCAGAAAGCTAGATAGATAGATAAACAGACAGGCATGCAGAAAGATAGATAGATAGATAGATAGATAGATAGACAGATAAACAGACAGACATGCAGAAAGATAGGATAGATAGAAAGATAGATAGATAGACAGATAGAAAGACAGATAAACAGACAGACATGCAGATAGATAGATTGATAGACAGATAGATAAACATACAGTCATGTAGATAGATAGATGGATAAACAAATAGATAGATTGAAAAACAGACAGACATGCAGATAGATAGATAGATAAACAGATAGACAGACAGATAAAAAGACAGACATGCAAATAGATAGATAGATAGACAAACAGATAGATAGACGGATAAACAGACAAGATAGATAGATAGATAGATAGATAGATAGATAGATAGATAGATAAACAGACAGACATGTAGATAAATAGATAGATAAACATATAGATAGACAGATAAATAGACAGACATGCAGATAGATAGATAGATAAACAGACAGACATGCAGATAGATAGATAGATAAACATACAGACATGTAGATAGATAGATAGATAGATAGATAGATAAACAAATAGATAGATTGAAAAACAGACAGACATGCAGATAGATAGAAAGATAGATAGATAGATACACAAACAGATAGATAGATGGATAAACAGACAGACATGCAGATAGATAGATAGATAGATAGATAGATAGATAAGCAGATAGAAAATTAGATAAACAGATAGATAGATAGATAAACAGACAGACATGTAGATATATAGATAGATAAAAATATAGATAGACAGATAAATAGACAGACATGCAGATAGATAGATAGATAAACAGACAGACATGTAGATAGATTTATGGATAAACAGATAGATAGATAAACAGACAGACATGCAGAAAGATAGCTAGATTTATAGATAAACAGATAAAAAGATAAATAGATAGATAGATAAACAGATGGACATGCAGAAAGATAGATAGATAAACAGATAGATAGACAGATAAACAGACAGACAAGTAGATAGATAGATAGATAAACAGATAGATAGATAGACAGATAAACAGCCAGACATGTAGATAGATAGAAAAATAGATAGATAAACAGAAAGACATGCAGAAAGATAGATAGATAGATAGATAGATAGATAGACAGATAAACAGACAGACATGCAGAAAGATAGAAGGATAGATAGAAAGATAGATAGATAGACAGATAGAAAGACAGATAAACAGACAGACATGCAGATAGATAGATTGATAGACAGATAGATAAACATACAGTCATATAGATAGATAGATGGATAAACAAATAGATAGATTGAAAAACAGACAGACATGCAGATAGATAGATAGATAAACAGATAGACAGACCGATAAAAAGACAGACATGCAAATAGATAGATAGATAGACAAACAGATAGATAGACGGATAAACAGACAAACCTGCAGATAGATAGAAAGATAGATAGATAGACAGATAGAAAGACAGATAAACAGACAGACATGCAGATAGATAGATTGATAGACAGATAGATAAACATACAGTCATATAGATAGATAGATGGATAAACAAATAGATAGATTGAAAAACAGACAGACATGCAGATAGATAGATAGATAAACAGATAGACAGACCGATAAAAAGACAGACATGCAAATAGATAGATAGATAGACAAACAGATAGATAGACGGATAAACAGACAAACCTGCAGATAGATAGAAAGATAGATAGATAGATAGATAGACAGATAAACAGACAGACATGCAGAAAGATAGAAGGATAGATAGAAAGATAGATAGATAGACAGATAGAAAGACAGATAAACAGACAGACATGCAGATAGATTGATAGACAGATAGATAAACATACAGTCATATAGATAGATAGATGGATAAACAAATAGATAGATTGAAAAACAGACAGACATGCAGATAGATAGATAGATAAACAGATAGACAGACCGATAAAAAGACAGACATGCAAATAGATAGATAGATAGACAAACAGATAGATAGACGGATAAACAGACAAACCTGCAGATAGATAGAAAGATAGATAGATAGATAGATAGATAGATAGATAAGCAGATAGATAGATAGATAGATAAACAGACAGACATGTAGATAGATAGATAGATAAACATATAGATAGACAGATAAATAGACAGACATGCAGATAGATAAATAGATAAACAGACAGACATGCAGAAAGATAGCTAGATTTATAGATAAACAGATAAAAAGATAGATAGATAGATAAACAGATGGACATGCAGAAAGATAGATAGATAAACAGATAGATAGACAGATAAACAGACAGACATGTAGATAGATAGATAAACAGATAGATAGATAGACAGATAAACAGACAGACATGTAAATAGATAGATAGATAGATAGATACACAGATAGATAGAAAGATAAACAGACAGACATGCAGAAAGCTAGATAGATAGATAAACAGACAGGCATGCAGAAAGATAGATAGATAGATAGATAGATAGATAGATAGATAGATAGATAGATATACAGATAAACAGACAGACATGCAGAAAGATAGGATAGATAGAAAGATAGATAGATAGACAGATAGAAAGACAGATAAACAGACAGACATGCAGATAGATAGATTGATAGACAGATAGATAAACATACAGTCATGTAGATAGATAGATGGATAAACAAATAGATAGATTGAAAAACAGACAGACATGCAGATAGATAGATAGATAAACAGATAGACAGACTGATAAAAAGACAGACATGCAAATAGATAGATAGATAGACAAACAGATAGATAGACGGATAAACAGACAAACCTGCAGATAGATAGAAAGATAGATAGATAGATAGATAGATAGATAAGCAGATAGATAGATAGATAGATAGATAAACAGACAGACATGTAGATAGATAGATAGATAAACATATAGATAGACAGATAAATAGACAGACATGCAGATAGATAAATAGATAAACAGACAGACATGCAGAAAGATAGCTAGATTTATAGATAAACAGATAAAAAGATAGATAGATAGATAAACAGATGGACATGCAGAAAGATAGATAGATAAACAGATAGATAGACAGATAAACAGACAGACATGTAGATAGATAGATAAACAGATAGATAGATAGACAGATAAACAGACAGACATGTAAATAGATAGATAGATAGATAGATACACAGATAGATAGAAAGATAAACAGACAGACATGCAGAAAGCTAGATAGATAGATAAACAGACAGGCATGCAGAAAGATAGATAGATAGATAGATAGATATACAGATAAACAGACAGACATGCAGAAAGATAGGATAGATAGAAAGATAGATAGATAGACAGAAAGACATGCAGAAAGATAGATAGATAGATAAACAGATAGGCATGCAGAAAGATAGATAGATAGATAGATAGACAGATAAACAGACAGACATGCAGAAAGATAGAAGGATAGATAGAAAGATAGATAGATAGATAGACAGATAGAAAGACAGATAAACAGACAGACATGCAGATAGATAGATTGATAGACAGATAGATAAACATACAGTCATATAGATAGATAGATGGATAAACAAATAGATAGATTGAAAAACAGACAGACATGCAGATAGATAGATATATAAACAGATAGACAGACAGATAAAAAGACAGACATGCAAATAGATAGATAGATAGACAAACAGATAGATAGACGGATAAACAGACAAACCTGCAGATAGATAGAAAGATAGATAGATAGATAGATAGATAAGCAGATAGATAGATAGATAGATAAACAGACAGACATGTAGATAGATAGATAGATAGATAGATAGATAAACAAATAGATAGATTGAAAAACAGACAGACATGCAGATAGATAGATAGATAAACAGATAGATAAACAGATAAATAGATAGATAGATAGATAGATAGATAGATAGATAGATAGATAAAAAGACGGACATGCAGAAAGATAGATAGATAGATAAACAGATAGATAGACTTATAAACAGACAGACATGTAGATAGATAGAAAGATAGATAGATAAACAGAAAGACATGCAGAAAGATAGATAGATAGATAAACAGATAGATAGATAAACAGACGGACATACAGAAAGAAAGATAGATAGACAGATAGATAGACAGATAAACAGACAGACATGTAGATAGATAGATAGATAGATAGATAGATAGATAGATAAACAGAAAGACATGCAAAAAGATAGATAGATAAACAGATAGATAGATAAACAGACGGACATACAGAAAGATAGATAGATAGATAGACAGATAGATAGACAGATAAACAGACAGACATGTAGATAGATAGATAGATAGATAGAAAGATAGATAGATACACATTTAGATAGAAAGATAAACAGACAGACATGCAGAAAGATAGATAGATAAACAGATAGATAGATAAACAGACGGACATGCAGAAAGATAGATAGATAGATAGATAGACAGATAGATAGACAGATAAACAGACAGACATGTAGATAGATAGATAGATAGATAGAAAGATAGATAGATACACATATAGATAGAAAGATAAACAGACAGACATGCACAAAGATAGATAGATAAACAGATAGATAGATAAACAGACAGACATGCAGAAAGATAGATAGATAGATCGACAGATAGATAGACAGATAAACAGAGAGACATGTAGATAGATAGATAGATAGATAGATAGACAGACAGATAGATAGATAGATAGATAGATAGATAGATAGACAGACAGACAGACATGTAGAAAGATAGATAGATAGAGAGATAGATAGACAGATAAACAGACAGACATGCAGAAAGATAGAAAGATAGATAGATAGATAGATAGATAGATAGATAGATAGAAAGATAGATAGATAGATAGATAGATAGATAGATATATAGATAGATATTTAGATAGATAGATACACAGATAGAAAGACAGATAAACAGACAGACATTCAGATAGATAGATAGATAGATAGATACACAGATAGATAGACATAGAAATAGACAGACATGCAGATAGATACATAGATAGATTGATAGATCGATAGATTGATAGATAGATAGATAGATAGATACATAGATAAACAGAAAGATAGACAGACAAACAGACAGACAGATAGATAGATAGATAGATGGATAGATAGATAGATAGATAAACAGACAGACATGCAGAAAGATAGATAGATAGATAGATAAATAGACAGACATGCAGATAGATAGATAGATAGATAGATAGATAAACAGACAGACATGTAGAAAGATAGATAGATTTATGGATAAACAGATAGATAGATAAACAGATAGATAGATAAATAGATAAACAGACAGACATGCAGAAAGATAGCTAGATTTATAGATAAACAGATAAAAAGATAGATAGATAGATAGATAGATAGATAGATAAACAGATGGACATGCAGAAAGATAGATAGATAAACAGATAGATAGACAGATAAACAGACAGGCATGTACATAGATAGATAGATAAACAGATAGATAGATAGACAGATAAACAGACAGACATGTAGATAGATAGATACACAGATAGATAGAAAGATAAACAGACAGACATGCAGAAAGCTAGATAGATAAACTGATAGATAGATAAACAGACAGACATGTAGATAGATAGATAGATAAACAAATAGATAGATTGAAAAACAGACAGACATGCAGATAGATAGATAAACAGATAGAAAGACAGATAAAAAGACAGACATGCAAATAGATAGATAGACAAACAGATATATAGACGGATAAAAGACAAACATGCAGATAGATAGAAAGATAGATAGATAAGCAGATAGATAGATAGATAAACAGACAGACATGTAGATAGATAGATAGATAGATAGATAGAAAGATAGATAGATAGATACACAGATAGAAAGACAGATAAACAGACAGACATGCAGATAGATAAATCAATAGATAAATAGATAGATAGATAGATACATAGATAAACAGATAGATAGACAGACAAACAGACAGACATGTAAATAGATAGATAGATACACAGATAGATATAAAGATAAACAGATAGATAGATAAACAGACGGACATGCAGAAAGATAGATAGATAGATAGATAGATAGATAGATAGATAAACAGATAGATCGAAAGATAGATAGATAAATAAACAGATAGATAGATAAACAGACAGACATGCAGAAATCTAGATAGATAGATAAACTGATAGATAGATAAACAGATGGGCATGCAGAAAGATAGGTAGATAGATAGATAGATAGACAGATAAACAGACAGACATGCAGAAAGATAGAAGGATAGATAGAAAGATAGAAAGATAGATAGATAGACAGATAGAAAGACAGATAAACAGACAGACATGCAGATAGATAGATTGATAGATAGATAGATAAACATACAGACATGTAGATAGATAGATAGATAAACAAATAGATAGATTGAAAAACAGACAGACATGCAGATATAGATAAACAGATAGAAAGACAGATAAAAAGACAGACATGCAAATAGATAGACAAACAGATAGATAGACGGATAAACAGACAAACATGCAGATAGATAGGAAGATAGATAGATAGATAAGCAGATAGATAGATAGATAAACAGACAGACATGTAGATAGATAGATAGATAGATAGATAGATACACAGATAGAAAGACAGACATGCAGATAGATAAATCGATAGATAAATAGATAGATAGCTAGATACATAGATAAACAGATAGACAGACAGACAAACAGACAGACATGTAGATACATAGATAGATACAGATAGATAGACAGATAAACAGACAGCCATGTAAATAGATAGATACACAGATAGATAGAAAGATAAACAGATAGATAGATAAACAGATGGACATGCAGAAAGATAGATAGATAGATAAACAGATAGATCGAAAGATAGATAGATAAATAAACAGATAGATAGATAAATAGATAAACAGACAGACATGCAGAAAGATAGCTAGATTTATAGATAAACAGATAGATAAACAGATAAATAGATAGATAGATAGATAGATAGATAGATAAAAAGACGGACATGCAGAAAGATAGATAGATAGATAAACAGATAGATAGACTTATAAACAGACAGACATGTAGATAGATAGAAAGATAGATAGATAAACAGAAAGACATGCAGAAAGATAGATAGATAGATAAACAGATAGATAGATAAACAGACGGACATACAGAAAGAAAGATAGATAGACAGATAGATAGACAGATAAACAGACAGACATGTAGATAGATAGATAGATAGATAGATAGATAAACAGAAAGACATGCAAAAAGATAGATAGATAAACAGATAGATAGATAAACAGACGGACATACAGAAAGATAGATAGATAGATAGACAGATAGATAGACAGATAAACAGACAGACATGTAGATAGATAGATAGATAGATAGAAAGATAGATAGATACACATTTAGATAGAAAGATAAACAGACAGACATGCAGAAAGATAGATAGATAAACAGATAGATAGATAAACAGACGGACATGCAGAAAGATAGATAGATAGATAGATAGACAGATAGATAGACAGATAAACAGACAGACATGTAGATAGATAGATAGATAGATAGAAAGATAGATAGATACACATATAGATAGAAAGATAAACAGACAGACATGCACAAAGATAGATAGATAAACAGATAGATAGATAAACAGACGGACATGCAGAAAGATAGATAGATAGATCGACAGATAGATAGACAGATAAACAGAGAGACATGTAGATAGATAGATAGACAGATAGATAGATAGATAGATAGATAGATAGACAAACAGACAGACATGTAGAAAGATAGATAGATAGATAGATAGATAGATAGATAGATAAACAGACAGACATGCAGAAAGATAGAAAGATAGATAGATAGATAGATAGATAGATAGATAGATAGATAGATAGATAGATATTTAGATAGATAGATACACAGATAGAAAGACAGATAAACAGACAGACATTCAGATAGATAGATAGATAGATAGATAGACATAGAAATAGACAGACATGCAGATAGATACATAGATAGATTGATAGATTGATAGATAGATAGATAGATAGATAGATAGATAAATAGATAGATAAATAGATAGATAGATAAAAAGATAGACAGACATGCAGATAGATAGATAGATAGATAGATAGATAGATAGATAAAAAGACACACATGCAGATAGGTAGATAGATAAATAGACAGACATGCAGATAGATAGATAGACAGATAAACAGACAGACAGGTAGATAGAAAGATAGATAGATAGATGGATGGATAGATAGATAGATAAACAGATAAACAGACAGACATGCATAAAGATAGATAGATAGATAGATAGATAGATAGATAGATAGATAGATAAACAGATAGACATGCAGATAGATAGAAAGATAGAAAGACAGATAGATAGATAAACATACAGACATGTAGATAGATAGATAGATAGATAAATAAATAGATAGATTGAAAAACAGACATACATGCAGATAGATAGATAAACAGATAGAAAGACAGATAAAAAGACAGACATGTAGATAGATAGATAGATAGATAGAAAGATAGATAGATACACATTTAGATAGAAAGATAAACAGACAGACATGCAGAAAGATAGATAGATAAACAGATAGATAGATAAACAGACGGACATGCAGAAAGATAGATAGATAGATAGATAGACAGATAAACAGACAGACATGTAGATAGATAGATAGATAGATAGATAGATACACATATAGATAGAAAGATAAACAGACAGACATGCAGAAAGATAGATAGATAAACAGATAGATAGATAAACAGATGGACATGCAGAAAGATAGATAGATAGATCGACAGATAGATAGACAGATAAACAGAGAGACATGTAGATAGATAGATAGATAGATAGATAGATAGATAGACAGACAGATAGATAGATAGATAGACAGACAGACAGACATGTAGAAAGATAGATAGATAGACAGATAAACAGACAGACATGCAGAAAGATAGAAAGATAGATAGATAGATAGATAGATAGATAGATAGATAGAAAGATAGATAGATAGATAGATAGATAGATAGATAGATAGATATTTAGATAGATAGATACACAGATAGAAAGACAGATAAACAGACAGACATTCAGATAGATAGATTGATAGACAGATAGATAAACATACAGTCATGTAGATAGATAGATGGATAAACAAATAGATAGATTGAAAAACAGACAGACATGCAGATAGATAAACAGATAGACAGACAGATAAAAAGACAGACATGCAAATAGATAGATAGACAAACAGATAGATAGATGGATAAACAGACAAACCTGCAGATAGATAGAAAGATAGATAGATAGATAAGCAGATAGATAGATAGATAAACAGACAGACATGTAGATAGATAGATAAACATATAGATAGACAGATAAATAGACAGACATGCAGATAGATAGATAGATAAACAGACAGACATGTAGATAGATAGATAGATAAACAAATAGATAGATTGAAAAACAGACAGACATGCAGATAGATAGATAAACAGATAGAAAGACAGATAAAAAGACAGATATGCAGATAGATAGAAAGATAGATAGATAGATACACAAACAGATAGATAGATGGATAAACAGACAGACATGCAGATAGATAGATAGATAGATAGATATATAGATAGATAGATAAGCAGATAGAAAATTAGATAAACAGATAGATAGATAGATAAACAGACAGACATGTAGATATATAGATAGATAAAAATATAGATAGACAGATAAATAGACAGACATGCAGATAGATAGATAGATAGATAGATAAACAGACAGACATGTAGATAGATTTATGGATAAACAGATAGATAGATAAACAGATAGATATATAAATAGATAAACATACAGACATGCAGAAAGATAGCTAGATTTATAGATAAACAGATAAAAAGATAAATAGATAGATAGATAAACAGATGGACATGCAGAAAGATAGATAGATAAACAGATAGATAGACAGATAAACAGACAGACAAGTAGATAGATAGATAGATAAACAGATAGATAGATAGACAGATAAACAGCCAGACATGTAGATAGATAGATACACAGATAGATAGAGAGGTAAACAGACAGACATGCAGAAAGCTAGATAGATAGATAAACTGATAGATAGATAAACAGATGGGTATGCAGAAAGATAGGTAGATAGATAGACAGATAAACAGACAGACATGCAGAAAGATAGAAGGATAGATAGAAAGATAGAAAGATAGATAGATAGAAAGACAGATAAACAGAGAGAAATGCAGATAGATAGATTGATAGACAGATAGATAAACATACAGACATGTAGATAGATAGATAAACAAATAGATAGATTGAAAAACAGACAGACATGCAGATAGATAGATAGATAAACAGATAGAAAGACAGATAAAAATACAGACATGCAAATAGATAGATAGATAGATAGACAAACAGATAGATAGATGGATAAACAGACAAACATGCAGATAGATAGAAAGATAGATAGATAGATAAACAGACAGACATGTAGATAGGTAGATAAACATATAGATAGACAGATAAATAGACAGACATGCAGATAGATAGATAGATAAACAGACAGACTTGCAGAAATATAGATAGATTTATGGATAAACAGATAGATAGATAAACAGATAAATAGATAGATAGATAGATAGATAGATAGATAGAAAAATAGATAGATAGATAGATAAATAGATACACAGATAGAAAGACAGATAAACAGACAGACATGCAGATAGATAAATCGATAGATAAATAGATAGATAGATAGATACATAGATAAACAGATAGATAGACAGACAGACATGCATAAAGATAGATAGATAGATAGATAGATAGATAGACAGATAAATAGACAGACATGCAGATAGATAGATAGATAGATAGATAAACAGACAGACATGTAGAAAGATAGATAGATTGATGGATAAACAGATAGATAGATAAACAGATAGATAGATAAATAGATAAACAGACAGACATGCAGAAAGATAGCTAGATTTATAGATAAACAGATAAAAAGATAGATAGATAGATAAACAGATGGACATGCAGAAAGATAGATAGATAGATAAACAGATAGATAGACAGATAAACAGACAGACATGTACATAGATAGATAGATAAACAGATAGATAGATAGATAGACAGATAAACAGACAGACATGTAGATAGATAGATACACAGATAGATAGAAAGATAAACAGACAGACATGCAGAAAGCTAGATAGATAGATAAACTGATAGATAGATAAACAGACAGACATGTAGATAGATAGATAGATAAACAAATAGAAAAATTGAAAAACAGACAGACATGCAGATAGATAGATAAACAGATAGAAATACAGATAAAAAGACAGACATGCAAATAGATAGATAGACAAACAGATAGATAGATGGATAAAAAGACAAACATGCAGATAGATAGAAAGATAGATATATAAGCAGATAGATAGATAGATAAACAGACAGACATGTAGATAGATAGATAGATAGATAGATAGATAGATAGATAGATACACAGATAGAAAGACAGATAAACAGACAGACGTGCAGATAGATAAATCGATAGATAAATAGATAGATACATAGATAAACAGATAGATAGACAGACAAACAGACAGACAGATAGATAGATAGATAGATGGATAGATAGATATATAGATAAACAGACAGACATGCAGAAAGATAGATAGATAGATAGATAGATAGACAGATAAATAGACAGACATGCAGATAGATAGATAGATAGATAAACAGACAGACATGTAGAAAGATAGATAGATTTATGGATAAACAGATAGATAGATAAACAGATAGATAGATAAATAGATAAACAGACAGACATGCAGAAAGATAGCTAGATTTATAGATAAACAGATAAAAAGATAGATAGATAGATAGATAGATAAACAGATGGACATGCAGAAAGATAGATAGATAGATAAACAGATAGATAGACAGATAAACAGACAGACATGTACATAGATAGATAGATAAACAGATAGATAGATAGACAGATAAACAGACAGACATGTAGATAGATAGATACACAGATAGATAGAAAGATAAACAGACAGACATGCAGCAAGCTAGATAGATAGATAAACTGATAGATAGATAAACAGACAGACATGTAGATAGATAGATAGATAAACAAATAGATAGATTGAAAAACAGACAGACATGCAGATAGATAGATAAACAGATAGAAAGACAGATAAAAAGACAGACATGCAAATAGATAGATAGACAAACAGATAGATAGATGGATAAAAAGACAAACATGCAGATAGATAGAAAGATAGATAGATAAGCAGATAGATAGATAGATAAACAGACAGACATGTAGATAGATAGATAGATAGATAGATAGATAGATAGAAAGATAGATAGATAGATACACAGATAGAAAGACAGATAAACAGACAGACATGCAGATAGATAAATCGATAGATAAATAGATAGATAGATAGATACATAGATAAACAGATAGATAGACAGACAAACAGACAGACATGTAGATAGATAGATAGATACAGATAGATAGACAGATAAACAGACAGACATGTAAATAGATAGATAGATACACAGATAGATAGAAAGATAAACAGATAGATAGATAAACAGACGGACATGCAGAAAGATAGATAGATAGATAGATAGATAGATAGATAGATAAACAGATAGATTGAAAGATAGATAGATAAATAAACAGATAGATAGATAAACAGACAGACATGCAGAAATCTAGATAGATAGATAAACTGATAGATAGATAAACAGATGGGCATGCAGAAAGATAGATAGATAGATAGATAGATAAACAGAAAGACATGCAAAAAGATAGATAGATAAACAGATAGATAGATAAACAGACGGACATACAGAAAGATAGATAGATAGATAGACAGATAGATAGACAGATAAATAGACAGACATGTAGATAGATAGATAGATAGATAGATAGAAAGATAGATAGATACACATTTAGATAGAAAGATAAACAGACAGACATGCACAAAGATAGATAGATAAACAGATAGATAGATAAACAGACGGACATGCAGAAAGATAGATAGATAGATCGACAGATAGATAGACAGATAAACAGAGAGACATGTAGATAGATAGATAGATAGATAGATAGATAGATAGACAGACAGACAGATAGATAGATAGATAGATAGATAGATAGATAGACAGACAGACAGACATGTAGAAAGATAGATAGATAGAGAGATAGATAGACAGATAAACAGACAGACATGCAGAAAGATAGAAAGATAGATAGATAGATAGATAGATAGATAGATAGATAGATAGATAGATAGATAGATAGATAGAAAGATAGATAGATAGATAGATAGATAGATAGATAGATAGATAGATAGATATATAGATAGATATTTAGATAGATAGATACACAGATAGAAAGACAGATAAACAGACAGACATTCAGATAGATAGATAGATAGATAGATACACAGATAGATAGACATAGAAATAGACAGACATGCAGATAGATACATAGATAGATTGATAGATCGATAGATTGATAGATAGATAGATAGATAGATACATAGATAAACAGAAAGATAGACAGACAAACAGACAGACAGATAGATAGATAGATAGATGGATAGATAGATCGATAGATAAACAGACAGACATGCAGAAAGATAGATAGATAGATAGATAGATAGATAGATAAATAGACAGACATGCAGATAGATAGATAGATAGATAGATAGATAGATAAACAGACAGACATGTAGAAAGATAGATAGATTTATGGATAAACAGATAGATAGATAAACAGATAGATAGATAAATAGATAAACAGACAGACATGCAGAAAGATAGCTAGATTTATAGATAAACAGATAAAAAGATAGATAGATAGATAGATAGATAGATAGATAGATAGATAGATAAACAGATGGACATGCAGAAAGATAGATAGATAAACAGATAGATAGACAGATAAACAGACAGGCATGTACATAGATAGATAGATAAACAGATAGATAGATAGACAGATAAACAGACAGACATGTAGATAGATAGATACACAGATAGATAGAAAGATAAAGAGACAGACATGCAGAAAGCTAGATAGATAAACTGATAGATAGATAAACAGACAGACATGTAGATAGATAGATAGATAAACAAATAGATAGATTGAAAAACAGACAGACATGCAGATAGATAGATAAACAGATAGAAAGACAGATAAAAAGACAGACATGCAAATAGATAGATAGACAAACAGATATATAGACGGATAAAAGACAAACATGCAGATAGATAGAAAGATAGATAGATAAGCCGATAGATAGATAGATAAACAGACAGACATGTAGATAGATAGATAGATAGATAGATAGAAAGATAGATAGATAGATACACAGATAGAAAGACAGATAAACAGACAGACATGCAGATAGATAAATCAATAGATAAATAGATAGATAGATAGATACATAGATAAACAGATAGATAGACATACAAACAGACAGACATGTAAATAGATAGATAGATACACAGATAGATATAAAGATAAACAGATAGATAGATAAACAGACGGACATGCAGAAAGATAGATAGATAGATAGATAGATAAACAGATAGATCGAAAGATAGATAGATAAATAAACAGATAGATAGATAAACAGACAGACATGCAGAAATCTAGATAGATAGATAAACTGATAGATAGATAAACAGATGGGCATGCAGAAAGATAGGTAGATAGATAGATAGATAGACAGATAAACAGACAGACATGCAGAAAGATAGAAGGATAGATAGAAAGATAGAAAGATAGATAGATAGACAGATAGAAAGACAGATAAACAGACAGACATGCAGATAGATAGATTGATAGATAGATAGATAAACATACAGACATGTAGATAGATAGATAGATAAACAAATAGATAGATTGAAAAACAGACAGACATGCAGATATAGATAAACAGATAGAAAGACAGATAAAAAGACAGACATGCAAATAGATAGACAAACAGATAGATAGACGGATAAACAGACAAACATGCAGATAGATAGGAAGATAGATAGATAGATAGATAGATAAGCAGATAGATAGATAGATAAACAGACAGACATGTAGATAGATAGATAGATAGATAGATAGATAGATACACAGATAGAAAGACAGACATGCAGATAGATAAATCGATAGATAAATAGATAGATAGCTAGATACATAGATAAACAGATAGACAGACAGACAAACAGACAGACATGTAGATAGATAGATAGATACAGATAGATAGACAGATAAACAGACAGCCATGTAAATAGATAGATACACAGATAGATAGAAAGATAAACAGATAGATAGATAAACAGATGGACATGCAGAAAGATAGATAGATAGATAGATAAACAGATAGATCGAAAGATAGATAGATAAATAAACAGATAGATAGATAAATAGATAAACAGACAGACATGCAGAAAGATAGCTAGATTTATAGATAAACAGATAGATAAACAGATAAATAGATAGATAGATAGATAGATAGATAGATAGATAGATAAAAAGACGGACATGCAGAAAGATAGATAGATAGATAAACAGATAGATAGACTTATAAACAGACAGACATGTAGATAGATAGAAAGATAGATAGATAAACAGAAAGACATGCAGAAAGATAGATAGATAGATAAACAGATAGATAGATAAACAGACGGACATACAGAAAGAAAGATAGATAGACAGATAGATAGACAGATAAACAGACAGACATGTAGATAGATAGATAGATAGATAGATAGATAGATAAACAGAAAGACATGCAAAAAGATAGATAGATAAACAGATAGATAGATAAACAGACGGACATACAGATAGATAGATAGACAGATAGATAGACAGATAAACAGACAGACATGTAGATAGATAGATAGATAGATAGAAAGATAGATAGATACACATTTAGATAGAAAGATAAACAGACAGACATGCAGAAAGATAGATAGATAAACAGATAGATAGATAAACAGACGGACATGCAGAAAGATAGATAGATAGATAGATAGACAGATAGATAGACAGATAAACAGACAGACATGTAGATAGATAGATAGATAGATAGAAAGATAGATAGATACACATATAGATAGAAAGATAAACAGACAGACATGCACAAAGATAGATAGATAAACAGATAGATAGATAAACAGACGGACATGCAGAAAGATAGATAGATAGATCGACAGATAGATAGACAGATAAACAGAGAGACATGTAGATAGATAGATAGACAGATAGATAGATAGATAGATAGATAGATAGACAAACAGACAGACATGTAGAAAGATAGATAGATAGATAGATAGATAGATAAACAGACAGACATGCAGAAAGATAGAAAGATAGATAGATAGATAGATAGATAGATATTTAGATAGATAGATACACAGATAGAAAGACAGATAAACAGACAGACATTCAGATAGATAGATAGATAGATAGATAGACATAGAAATAGACAGACATGCAGATAGATACATAGATAGATTGATAGATTGATAGATTGATAGATAGATAGATAGATAGATAAATAGATAGATAAATAGATAGATAGATAAAAAGATAGACAGACATGCAGATAGATAGATAGATAGATAGATAGATAGATAGATAGATAGATAGATAAAAAGACACACATGCAGATAGGTAGATAGATAAATAGACAGACATGCAGATAGATAGATAGACAGATAAACAGACAGACATGTAGATAGAAAGATAGATAGATAGATGGATGGATAGATAGATAAACAGATAAACAGACAGACATGCATAAAGATAGATAGATAGATAGATAGATAGATAGACAGATAAACAGATAGACATGCAGATAGATAGAAAGATAGAAAGACAGATAGATAGATAAACATACAGACATGTAGATAGATAGATAGATAGATAAATAAATAGATAGATTGAAAAACAGACATACATGCAGATAGATAGATAAACAGATAGAAAGACAGATAAAAAGACAGACATGTAGATAGATAGATAGATAGAAAGATAGATAGATACACATTTAGATAGAAAGATAAACAGACAGACATGCAGAAAGATAGATAGATAAACAGATAGATAGATAAACAGACGGACATGCAGAAAGATAGATAGATAGATAGATAGATAGACAGATAAACAGACAGACATGTAGATAGATAGATAGATAGATAGATACACATATAGATAGAAAGATAAACAGACAGACATGCAGAAAGA
>JARGYO010000214.1:779407-794407 GCA_029206835.1 Rana muscosa | reverse complement strand
AACAGACAGACAGATAGATAGATAGATAGATGGATAGATAGATAGATAGATAAACAGACAGACATGCAGAAAGATAGATAGATAGATAGATAGATAGATAGATAAATAGACAGACATGCAGATAGATAGATAGATAGATAGATAAACAGACAGACATGTAGAAAGATAGATAGATTTATGGATAAACAGATAGATAGATAAACAGATAGATAGATAAATAGATAAACAGACAGACATGCAGAAAGATAGCTAGATTTATAGATAAACAGATAAAAAGATAGATAGATAGATAGATAGATAGATAAACAGATGGACATGCAGAAAGATAGATAGATAAACAGATAGATAGACAGATAAACAGACAGGCATGTACATAGATAGATAGATAAACAGATAGATAGATAGACAGATAAACAGACAGACATGTAGATAGATAGATACACAGATAGATAGAAAGATAAACAGACAGACATGCAGAAAGCTAGATAGATAAACTGATAGATAGATAAACAGACAAACATGTAGATAGATAGATAGATAAACAAATAGATAGATTGAAAAACAGACAGACATGCAGATAGATAGATAAACAGATAGAAAGACAGATAAAAAGACAGGCATGCAAATAGATAGATAGACAAACAGATATATAGATGGATAAAAGACAAACATGCAGATAGATAGAAAGATAGATAGATAAGCAGATAGATAGATAGATAAACAGACAGACATGTAGATAGATAGATAGATAGATAGAAAGATAGATAGATAGATAAACAGATAGATAGACAGACAAACAGACAGACATGTAAATAGATAGATAGATACACAGATAGATATAAAGATAAACAGATAGATAGATAAACAGACGGACATGCAGAAAGATAGATAGATAGATAGATAGATACACAGATAGATATAAAGATAAACAGATAGATAGATAAACAGACGGACATGCAGAAAGATAGATAGATAGATAGATAGATAAACAGATAGATCGAAAGATAGATAGATAAATAAACAGATAGATAGATAAACAGACAGACATGCAGAAATCTAGATAGATAGATAAACTGATAGATAGATAAACAGATGGGCATGCAGAAAGATAGGTAGATAGATAGATAGATAGACAGATAAACAGACAGACATGCAGAAAGATAGAAGGATAGATAGAAAGATAGATAGATAGACAGATAGAAAGACAGATAAACAGACAGACATGCAGATAGATACATTGATAGATAGATAGATAAACATACAGACATGTAGATAGATAGATAGATAAACAAATAGATAGATTGAAAAACAGACAGACATGCAGATATAGATAAACAGATAGAAAGACAGATAAAAAGACAGACATGCAAATAGATAGACAAACAGATAGATAGACGGATAAACAGACAAACATGCAGATAGATAGGAAGATAGATAGATAGATAGATAGATAAGCAGATAGATAGATAGATAAACAGACAGACATGTAGATAGATAGATAGATAGATACACAGATAGAAAGACAGACATGCAGATAGATAAATCGATAGATAAATAGATAGATAGCTAGATACATAGATAAACAGATAGACAGACAGACAAACAGACAGACATGTAGATAGATAGATAGATACAGATAGATAGACAGATAAACAGACAGCCATGTAAATAGATAGATACACAGATAGATAGAAAGATAAACAGATAGATAGATAAACAGATGGACATGCAGAAAGATAGATAGATAGATAGATAAACAGATAGATCGAAAGATAGATAGATAAATAAACAGATAGATAGATAAATAGATAAACAGACAGACATGCAGAAAGATAGCTAGATTTATAGATAAACAGATAGATAAACAGATAAATAGATAGATAGATAGATAGATAGATAGATAGATAGATAGATAAAAAGACGGACATGCAGAAAGATAGATAGATAGATAAACAGATAGATAGACTTATAAACAGACAGACATGTAGATAGATAGAAAGATAGATAGATAAACAGAAAGACATGCAGAAAGATAGATAGATAGATAAACAGATAGATAGATAAACAGACGGACATACAGAAAGAAAGATAGATAGACAGATAGATAAACAGATAAACAGACAGACATGTAGATAGATAGATAGATAGATAGATAGATAGATAAACAGAAAGACATGCAAAAAGATAGATAGATAAACAGATAGATAGATAAACAGACGGACATACAGAAAGATAGATAGATAGATAGACAGATAGATAGACAGATAAACAGACAGACATGTAGATAGATAGATAGATAGAAAGATAGATAGATACACATTTAGATAGAAAGATAAACAGACAGACATGCAGAAAGATAGATAGATAAACAGATAGATAGATAAACAGACGGACATGCAGAAAGATAGATAGATAGATAGATAGACAGATAGATAGACAGATAAACAGACAGACATGTAGATAGATAGATAGAAAGATAGATAGATACACATATAGATAGAAAGATAAACAGACAGACATGCACAAAGATAGATAGATAAACAGATAGATAGATAAACAGACGGACATGCAGAAAGATAGATAGATAGATCGACAGATAGATAGACAGATAAACAGAGAGACATGTAGATAGATAGACAGATAGATAGATAGATAGATAGATAGATAGATAGATAGATAGATAGACAAACAGACAGACATGTAGAAAGATAGATAGATAGATAGATAGATAGATAGATAGACAAACAGACAGACATGCAGAAAGATAGAAAGATAGATAGATAGATAGATAGATAGATAGATAGATATTTAGATAGATAGATACACAGATAGAAAGACAGATAAACAGACAGACATTCAGATAGATAGATAGATAGATAGATAGACATAGAAATAGACAGACATGCAGATAGATACATAGATAGATTGATAGATTGATAGATAGATAGATAGATAGATAGATAAATAGATAGATAAATAGATAGATAGATAAAAAGATAGACAGACATGCAGATAGATAGATAGATAGATAGATAGATAGATAGATAGATAAAAAGACACACATGCAGATAGGTAGATAGATAAATAGACAGACATGCAGATAGATAGATAGACAGATAAACAGACAGACAGGTAGATAGAAAGATAGATAGATAGATGGATGGATAGATAGATAGATAAACAGATAAACAGACAGACATGCATAAAGATAGATAGATAGATAGATAGATAGATAGATAGATAGATAGATAGACAGATAAACAGATAGACATGCAGATAGATAGAAAGATAGAAAGACAGATAGATAGATAAACATACAGACATGTAGATAGATAGATAGATAGATAAATAAATAGATAGATTGAAAAACAGACATACATGCAGATAGATAGATAAACAGATAGAAAGACAGACATGTAGATAGATAGAAAGATAGATAGATACACATTTAGATAGAAAGATAAACAGACAGACATGCAGATAGATAGATTGATAGACAGATAGATAAACATACAGTCATATAGATAGATAGATGGATAAACAAATAGATAGATTGAAAAACAGACAGACATGCAGATAGATAGATAGATAAACAGACCGATAAAAAGACAGACATGCAAATAGATAGATAGATAGACAAACAGATAGATAGACGGATAAACAGACAAACCTGCAGATAGATAGAAAGATAGATAGATAGATAAGCAGATAGATAGATAGATAGATAGATAAACAGACAGACATGTAGATAGATAGATAGATAAACATATAGATAGACAGATAAATAGACAGACATGCTGATAGATAAATAGATAAACAGACAGACATGCAGAAAGATAGCTAGATTTATAGATAAACAGATAAAAAGATAGATAGATAGATAAACAGATGGACATGCAGATAGATAAACAGATAGATAGACAGATAAACAGACAGACATGTAGATAGATAGATAAACAGATAGATAGATAGACAGATAAACAGACAGACATGTAAATAGATAGATAGATAGATAGATACACAGATAGATAGAAAGATAAACAGACAGACATGCAGAAAGCTAGATAGATAGATAAACAGACAGGCATGCAGAAAGATAGATAGATAGATAGATAGATAGATAGACAGATAAACAGACAGACATGCAGAAAGATAGGATAGATAGAAAGATAGATAGATAGACAGATAGAAAGACAGATAAACAGACAGACATGCAGATAGATAGATTGATAGACAGATAGATAAACATACAGTCATGTAGATAGATAGATGGATAAACAAATAGATAGATTGAAAAACAGACAGACATGCAGATAGATAGATAGATAAACAGATAGACAGACAGATAAAAAGACAGACATGCAAATAGATAGATAGATAGACAAACAGATAGATAGACGGATAAACAGACAAGATAGATAGATAGATAGATAGATAGATAGATAGATAGATAGATAAACAGACAGACATGTAGATAAATAGATAGATAAACATATAGATAGACAGATAAATAGACAGACATGCAGATAGATAGATAGATAAACAGACAGACATGCAGATAGATAGATAGATAAACATACAGACATGTAGATAGATAGATAGATAGATAGATAGATAAACAAATAGATAGATTGAAAAACAGACAGACATGCAGATAGATAGAAAGATAGATAGATAGATACACAAACAGATAGATAGATGGATAAACAGACAGACATGCAGATAGATAGATAGATAGATAGATAGATAGATAAGCAGATAGAAAATTAGATAAACAGATAGATAGATAGATAAACAGACAGACATGTAGATATATAGATAGATAAAAATATAGATAGACAGATAAATAGACAGACATGCAGATAGATAGATAGATAAACAGACAGACATGTAGATAGATTTATGGATAAACAGATAGATAGATAAACAGACAGACATGCAGAAAGATAGCTAGATTTATAGATAAACAGATAAAAAGATAAATAGATAGATAGATAAACAGATGGACATGCAGAAAGATAGATAGATAAACAGATAGATAGACAGATAAACAGACAGACAAGTAGATAGATAGATAGATAAACAGATAGATAGATAGACAGATAAACAGCCAGACATGTAGATAGATAGAAAAATAGATAGATAAACAGAAAGACATGCAGAAAGATAGATAGATAGATAGATAGATAGATAGACAGATAAACAGACAGACATGCAGAAAGATAGAAGGATAGATAGAAAGATAGATAGATAGACAGATAGAAAGACAGATAAACAGACAGACATGCAGATAGATAGATTGATAGACAGATAGATAAACATACAGTCATATAGATAGATAGATGGATAAACAAATAGATAGATTGAAAAACAGACAGACATGCAGATAGATAGATAGATAAACAGATAGACAGACCGATAAAAAGACAGACATGCAAATAGATAGATAGATAGACAAACAGATAGATAGACGGATAAACAGACAAACCTGCAGATAGATAGAAAGATAGATAGATAGACAGATAGAAAGACAGATAAACAGACAGACATGCAGATAGATAGATTGATAGACAGATAGATAAACATACAGTCATATAGATAGATAGATGGATAAACAAATAGATAGATTGAAAAACAGACAGACATGCAGATAGATAGATAGATAAACAGATAGACAGACCGATAAAAAGACAGACATGCAAATAGATAGATAGATAGACAAACAGATAGATAGACGGATAAACAGACAAACCTGCAGATAGATAGAAAGATAGATAGATAGATAGATAGACAGATAAACAGACAGACATGCAGAAAGATAGAAGGATAGATAGAAAGATAGATAGATAGACAGATAGAAAGACAGATAAACAGACAGACATGCAGATAGATTGATAGACAGATAGATAAACATACAGTCATATAGATAGATAGATGGATAAACAAATAGATAGATTGAAAAACAGACAGACATGCAGATAGATAGATAGATAAACAGATAGACAGACCGATAAAAAGACAGACATGCAAATAGATAGATAGATAGACAAACAGATAGATAGACGGATAAACAGACAAACCTGCAGATAGATAGAAAGATAGATAGATAGATAGATAGATAGATAGATAAGCAGATAGATAGATAGATAGATAAACAGACAGACATGTAGATAGATAGATAGATAAACATATAGATAGACAGATAAATAGACAGACATGCAGATAGATAAATAGATAAACAGACAGACATGCAGAAAGATAGCTAGATTTATAGATAAACAGATAAAAAGATAGATAGATAGATAAACAGATGGACATGCAGAAAGATAGATAGATAAACAGATAGATAGACAGATAAACAGACAGACATGTAGATAGATAGATAAACAGATAGATAGATAGACAGATAAACAGACAGACATGTAAATAGATAGATAGATAGATAGATACACAGATAGATAGAAAGATAAACAGACAGACATGCAGAAAGCTAGATAGATAGATAAACAGACAGGCATGCAGAAAGATAGATAGATAGATAGATAGATAGATAGATAGATAGATAGATATACAGATAAACAGACAGACATGCAGAAAGATAGGATAGATAGAAAGATAGATAGATAGACAGATAGAAAGACAGATAAACAGACAGACATGCAGATAGATAGATTGATAGACAGATAGATAAACATACAGTCATGTAGATAGATAGATGGATAAACAAATAGATAGATTGAAAAACAGACAGACATGCAGATAGATAGATAGATAAACAGATAGACAGACTGATAAAAAGACAGACATGCAAATAGATAGATAGATAGACAAACAGATAGATAGACGGATAAACAGACAAACCTGCAGATAGATAGAAAGATAGATAGATAGATAGATAGATAGATAAGCAGATAGATAGATAGATAGATAGATAAACAGACAGACATGTAGATAGATAGATAGATAAACATATAGATAGACAGATAAATAGACAGACATGCAGATAGATAAATAGATAAACAGACAGACATGCAGAAAGATAGCTAGATTTATAGATAAACAGATAAAAAGATAGATAGATAGATAAACAGATGGACATGCAGAAAGATAGATAGATAAACAGATAGATAGACAGATAAACAGACAGACATGTAGATAGATAGATAAACAGATAGATAGATAGACAGATAAACAGACAGACATGTAAATAGATAGATAGATAGATAGATACACAGATAGATAGAAAGATAAACAGACAGACATGCAGAAAGCTAGATAGATAGATAAACAGACAGGCATGCAGAAAGATAGATAGATAGATAGATAGATATACAGATAAACAGACAGACATGCAGAAAGATAGGATAGATAGAAAGATAGATAGATAGACAGAAAGACATGCAGAAAGATAGATAGATAGATAAACAGATAGGCATGCAGAAAGATAGATAGATAGATAGATAGACAGATAAACAGACAGACATGCAGAAAGATAGAAGGATAGATAGAAAGATAGATAGATAGATAGACAGATAGAAAGACAGATAAACAGACAGACATGCAGATAGATAGATTGATAGACAGATAGATAAACATACAGTCATATAGATAGATAGATGGATAAACAAATAGATAGATTGAAAAACAGACAGACATGCAGATAGATAGATATATAAACAGATAGACAGACAGATAAAAAGACAGACATGCAAATAGATAGATAGATAGACAAACAGATAGATAGACGGATAAACAGACAAACCTGCAGATAGATAGAAAGATAGATAGATAGATAGATAGATAAGCAGATAGATAGATAGATAGATAAACAGACAGACATGTAGATAGATAGATAGATAGATAGATAGATAAACAAATAGATAGATTGAAAAACAGACAGACATGCAGATAGATAGATAGATAAACAGATAGAAAGACAGATAAAAAGACAGATATGCAGATAGATAGAAAGATAGATAGATAGATACACAAACAGATAGATAGATGGATAAATAGACAGACATGCAGATAGATAGATAGATAGATAGATAGATAGATAAGCAGATAGAAAATTAGATAAACAGATAGATAGATAGATAAACAGACAGACATGTAGATATATAGATAGATAAAAATATAGATAGACAGATAAATAGACAGACATGCAGATAGATAGATAGATAGATAGATAAACAGACAGACATGTAGATAGATTTATGGATAAACAGATAGATAGATAAATAGATAAACAGACAGACATGCAGAAAGATAGCTAGATTTATAGATAAACAGATAAAAAGATAAATAGATAGATAGATAAACAGATGGACATGCAGAAAGATAGATAGATAAACAGATAGATAGACAGATAAACAGACAGACATGTAGATAGATAGATAGATAAACAGATAGACAGATAAACAGCCAGACATGTAGATAGATAGATACACAGATAGATAGAGAGGTAAACAGACAGACATGCAGAAAGCTAGATAGATAGATAAACTGATAGATAGATAAACAGACAGACATGTAGATAGATAGATAGATAAACAAATAGATAGATTGAAAAACAGACAGACATGCAGATAGATAGATAAACAGATAGAAAGACAGATAAAAAGACAGACATGCAAATAGATAGATAGACAAACAGATAGATAGATGGATAAAAAGACAAACATGCAGATAGATAGAAAGATAGATAGATAAGCAGATAGATAGATAGATAAACAGACAGACATGTAGATAGATAGATAGATAGATAGATAGATAGATAGAAAGATAGATAGATAGATACACAGATAGAAAGACAGATAAACAGACAGACATGCAGATAGATAAATCGATAGATAAATAGATAGATAGATAGATACATAGATAAACAGATAGATAGACAGACAAACAGACAGACATGTAGATAGATAGATAGATACAGATAGATAGACAGATAAACAGACAGACATGTAAATAGATAGATAGATACACAGATAGATAGAAAGATAAACAGATAGATAGATAAACAGACGGACATGCAGAAAGATAGATAGATAGATAGATAGATAGATAAACAGATAGATTGAAAGATAGATAGATAAATAAACAGATAGATAGATAAACAGACAGACATGCAGAAATCTAGATAGATAGATAAACTGATAGATAGATAAACAGATGGGCATGCAGAAAGATAGATAGATAGATAGATAGATAAACAGAAAGACATGCAAAAAGATAGATAGATAAACAGATAGATAGATAAACAGACGGACATACAGAAAGATAGATAGATAGATAGACAGATAGATAGACAGATAAATAGACAGACATGTAGATAGATAGATAGATAGATAGATAGAAAGATAGATAGATACACATTTAGATAGAAAGATAAACAGACAGACATGCACAAAGATAGATAGATAAACAGATAGATAGATAAACAGACGGACATGCAGAAAGATAGATAGATAGATCGACAGATAGATAGACAGATAAACAGAGAGACATGTAGATAGATAGATAGATAGATAGATAGATAGATAGACAGACAGACAGATAGATAGATAGATAGATAGATAGATAGATAGACAGACAGACAGACATGTAGAAAGATAGATAGATAGAGAGATAGATAGACAGATAAACAGACAGACATGCAGAAAGATAGAAAGATAGATAGATAGATAGATAGATAGATAGATAGATAGATAGATAGATAGATAGAAAGATAGATAGATAGATAGATAGATAGATAGATAGATAGATAGATATATAGATAGATATTTAGATAGATAGATACACAGATAGAAAGACAGATAAACAGACAGACATTCAGATAGATAGATAGATAGATAGATACACAGATAGATAGACATAGAAATAGACAGACATGCAGATAGATACATAGATAGATTGATAGATCGATAGATTGATAGATAGATAGATAGATAGATACATAGATAAACAGAAAGATAGACAGACAAACAGACAGACAGATAGATAGATAGATAGATGGATAGATAGATCGATAGATAAACAGACAGACATGCAGAAAGATAGATAGATAGATAGATAGATAGATAGATAGATAAATAGACAGACATGCAGATAGATAGATAGATAGATAGATAGATAGATAAACAGACAGACATGTAGAAAGATAGATAGATTTATGGATAAACAGATAGATAGATAAACAGATAGATAGATAAATAGATAAACAGACAGACATGCAGAAAGATAGCTAGATTTATAGATAAACAGATAAAAAGATAGATAGATAGATAGATAGATAGATAGATAGATAGATAGATAGATAAACAGATGGACATGCAGAAAGATAGATAGATAAACAGATAGATAGACAGATAAACAGACAGGCATGTACATAGATAGATAGATAAACAGATAGATAGATAGACAGATAAACAGACAGACATGTAGATAGATAGATACACAGATAGATAGAAAGATAAAGAGACAGACATGCAGAAAGCTAGATAGATAAACTGATAGATAGATAAACAGACAGACATGTAGATAGATAGATAGATAAACAAATAGATAGATTGAAAAACAGACAGACATGCAGATAGATAGATAAACAGATAGAAAGACAGATAAAAAGACAGACATGCAAATAGATAGATAGACAAACAGATATATAGACGGATAAAAGACAAACATGCAGATAGATAGAAAGATAGATAGATAAGCCGATAGATAGATAGATAAACAGACAGACATGTAGATAGATAGATAGATAGATAGATAGAAAGATAGATAGATAGATACACAGATAGAAAGACAGATAAACAGACAGACATGCAGATAGATAAATCAATAGATAAATAGATAGATAGATAGATACATAGATAAACAGATAGATAGACATACAAACAGACAGACATGTAAATAGATAGATAGATACACAGATAGATATAAAGATAAACAGATAGATAGATAAACAGACGGACATGCAGAAAGATAGATAGATAGATAGATAGATAAACAGATAGATCGAAAGATAGATAGATAAATAAACAGATAGATAGATAAACAGACAGACATGCAGAAATCTAGATAGATAGATAAACTGATAGATAGATAAACAGATGGGCATGCAGAAAGATAGGTAGATAGATAGATAGATAGACAGATAAACAGACAGACATGCAGAAAGATAGAAGGATAGATAGAAAGATAGAAAGATAGATAGATAGACAGATAGAAAGACAGATAAACAGACAGACATGCAGATAGATAGATTGATAGATAGATAGATAAACATACAGACATGTAGATAGATAGATAGATAAACAAATAGATAGATTGAAAAACAGACAGACATGCAGATATAGATAAACAGATAGAAAGACAGATAAAAAGACAGACATGCAAATAGATAGACAAACAGATAGATAGACGGATAAACAGACAAACATGCAGATAGATAGGAAGATAGATAGATAGATAGATAGATAAGCAGATAGATAGATAGATAAACAGACAGACATGTAGATAGATAGATAGATAGATAGATAGATAGATACACAGATAGAAAGACAGACATGCAGATAGATAAATCGATAGATAAATAGATAGATAGCTAGATACATAGATAAACAGATAGACAGACAGACAAACAGACAGACATGTAGATAGATAGATAGATACAGATAGATAGACAGATAAACAGACAGCCATGTAAATAGATAGATACACAGATAGATAGAAAGATAAACAGATAGATAGATAAACAGATGGACATGCAGAAAGATAGATAGATAGATAGATAAACAGATAGATCGAAAGATAGATAGATAAATAAACAGATAGATAGATAAATAGATAAACAGACAGACATGCAGAAAGATAGCTAGATTTATAGATAAACAGATAGATAAACAGATAAATAGATAGATAGATAGATAGATAGATAGATAGATAGATAAAAAGACGGACATGCAGAAAGATAGATAGATAGATAAACAGATAGATAGACTTATAAACAGACAGACATGTAGATAGATAGAAAGATAGATAGATAAACAGAAAGACATGCAGAAAGATAGATAGATAGATAAACAGATAGATAGATAAACAGACGGACATACAGAAAGAAAGATAGATAGACAGATAGATAGACAGATAAACAGACAGACATGTAGATAGATAGATAGATAGATAGATAGATAGATAGATAAACAGAAAGACATGCAAAAAGATAGATAGATAAACAGATAGATAGATAAACAGACGGACATACAGATAGATAGATAGACAGATAGATAGACAGATAAACAGACAGACATGTAGATAGATAGATAGATAGATAGAAAGATAGATAGATACACATTTAGATAGAAAGATAAACAGACAGACATGCAGAAAGATAGATAGATAAACAGATAGATAGATAAACAGACGGACATGCAGAAAGATAGATAGATAGATAGATAGACAGATAGATAGACAGATAAACAGACAGACATGTAGATAGATAGATAGATAGATAGAAAGATAGATAGATACACATATAGATAGAAAGATAAACAGACAGACATGCACAAAGATAGATAGATAAACAGATAGATAGATAAACAGACGGACATGCAGAAAGATAGATAGATAGATCGACAGATAGATAGACAGATAAACAGAGAGACATGTAGATAGATAGATAGACAGATAGATAGATAGATAGATAGATAGATAGATAGACAAACAGACAGACATGTAGAAAGATAGATAGATAGATAGATAGATAGATAAACAGACAGACATGCAGAAAGATAGAAAGATAGATAGATAGATAGATAGATAGATATTTAGATAGATAGATACACAGATAGAAAGACAGATAAACAGACAGACATTCAGATAGATAGATAGATAGATAGATAGACATAGAAATAGACAGACATGCAGATAGATACATAGATAGATTGATAGATTGATAGATTGATAGATAGATAGATAGATAGATAAATAGATAGATAAATAGATAGATAGATAAAAAGATAGACAGACATGCAGATAGATAGATAGATAGATAGATAGATAGATAGATAGATAGATAGATAAAAAGACACACATGCAGATAGGTAGATAGATAAATAGACAGACATGCAGATAGATAGATAGACAGATAAACAGACAGACATGTAGATAGAAAGATAGATAGATAGATGGATGGATAGATAGATAAACAGATAAACAGACAGACATGCATAAAGATAGATAGATAGATAGATAGATAGATAGATAGACAGATAAACAGATAGACATGCAGATAGATAGAAAGATAGAAAGACAGATAGATAGATAAACATACAGACATGTAGATAGATAGATAGATAGATAAATAAATAGATAGATTGAAAAACAGACATACATGCAGATAGATAGATAAACAGATAGAAAGACAGATAAAAAGACAGACATGTAGATAGATAGATAGATAGAAAGATAGATAGATACACATTTAGATAGAAAGATAAACAGACAGACATGCAGAAAGATAGATAGATAAACAGATAGATAGATAAACAGACGGACATGCAGAAAGATAGATAGATAGATAGATAGATAGACAGATAAACAGACAGACATGTAGATAGATAGATAGATAGATAGATACACATATAGATAGAAAGATAAACAGACAGACATGCAGAAAGATAGATAGATAAACAGATAGATAGATAAACAGATGGACATGCAGAAAGATAGATAGATAGATCGACAGATAGATAGACAGATAAACAGAGAGACATGTAGATAGATAGATAGATAGATAGATAGATAGACAGACAGATAGATAGATAGATAGATAGACAGACAGACAGACATGTAGAAAGATAGATAGATAGAGAGATAGATAGACAGATAAACAGACAGACATGCAGAAAGATAGAAAGATAGATAGATAGATAGATAGATAGATAGATAGATAGATAGAAAGATAGATAGATAGATAGATAGATAGATAGATAGATATTTAGATAGATAGATACACAGATAGAAAGACAGATAAACAGACAGACATTCAGATAGATAGATTGATAGACAGATAGATAAACATACAGTCATGTAGATAGATAGATGGATAAACAAATAGATAGATTGAAAAACAGACAGACATGCAGATAGATAGATAAACAGATAGACAGACAGATAAAAAGACAGACATGCAAATAGATAGATAGACAAACAGATAGATAGATGGATAAACAGACAAACCTGCAGATAGATAGAAAGATAGATAGATAGATAAGCAGATAGATAGATAGATAAACAGACAGACATGTAGATAGATAGATAGATAAACATATAGATAGACAGATAAATAGACAGACATGCAGATAGATAGATAGATAAACAGACAGACATGTAGATAGATAGATAGATAAACAAATAGATAGATTGAAAAACAGACAGACATGCAGATAGATAGATAAACAGATAGAAAGACAGATAAAAAGACAGATATGCAGATAGATAGAAAGATAGATAGATAGATACACAAACAGATAGATAGATGGATAAACAGACAGACATGCAGATAGATAGATAGATATATAGATAGATAGATAAGCAGATAGAAAATTAGATAAACAGATAGATAGATAGATAAACAGACAGACATGTAGATATATAGATAGATAAAAATATAGATAGACAGATAAATAGACAGACATGCAGATAGATAGATAGATAGATAGATAAACAGACAGACATGTAGATAGATTTATGGATAAACAGATAGATAGATAAACAGATAGATATATAAATAGATAAACATACAGACATGCAGAAAGATAGCTAGATTTATAGATAAACAGATAAAAAGATAAATAGATAGATAGATAAACAGATGGACATGCAGAAAGATAGATAGATAAACAGATAGATAGACAGATAAACAGACAGACAAGTAGATAGATAGATAGATAAACAGATAGATAGATAGACAGATAAACAGCCAGACATGTA
>JARGYO010000214.1:766907-774407 GCA_029206835.1 Rana muscosa | reverse complement strand
ACAGACAAACATGCAGATAGATAGGAAGATAGATAGATAGATAGATAGATAAGCAGATAGATAGATAGATAAACAGACAGACATGTAGATAGATAGATAGATAGATACACAGATAGAAAGACAGACATGCAGATAGATAAATCGATAGATAAATAGATAGATAGCTAGATACATAGATAAACAGATAGACAGACAGACAAACAGACAGACATGTAGATAGATAGATAGATACAGATAGATAGACAGATAAACAGACAGCCATGTAAATAGATAGATACACAGATAGATAGAAAGATAAACAGATAGATAGATAAACAGATGGACATGCAGAAAGATAGATAGATAGATAGATAAACAGATAGATCGAAAGATAGATAGATAAATAAACAGATAGATAGATAAATAGATAAACAGACAGACATGCAGAAAGATAGCTAGATTTATAGATAAACAGATAGATAAACAGATAAATAGATAGATAGATAGATAGATAGATAGATAGATAGATAGATAAAAAGACGGACATGCAGAAAGATAGATAGATAGATAAACAGATAGATAGACTTATAAACAGACAGACATGTAGATAGATAGAAAGATAGATAGATAAACAGAAAGACATGCAGAAAGATAGATAGATAGATAAACAGATAGATAGATAAACAGACGGACATACAGAAAGAAAGATAGATAGACAGATAGATAAACAGATAAACAGACAGACATGTAGATAGATAGATAGATAGATAGATAGATAGATAAACAGAAAGACATGCAAAAAGATAGATAGATAAACAGATAGATAGATAAACAGACGGACATACAGAAAGATAGATAGATAGATAGACAGATAGATAGACAGATAAACAGACAGACATGTAGATAGATAGATAGATAGAAAGATAGATAGATACACATTTAGATAGAAAGATAAACAGACAGACATGCAGAAAGATAGATAGATAAACAGATAGATAGATAAACAGACGGACATGCAGAAAGATAGATAGATAGATAGATAGACAGATAGATAGACAGATAAACAGACAGACATGTAGATAGATAGATAGAAAGATAGATAGATACACATATAGATAGAAAGATAAACAGACAGACATGCACAAAGATAGATAGATAAACAGATAGATAGATAAACAGACGGACATGCAGAAAGATAGATAGATAGATCGACAGATAGATAGACAGATAAACAGAGAGACATGTAGATAGATAGACAGATAGATAGATAGATAGATAGATAGATAGATAGATAGATAGATAGATAGACAAACAGACAGACATGTAGAAAGATAGATAGATAGATAGATAGATAGATAGATAGACAAACAGACAGACATGCAGAAAGATAGAAAGATAGATAGATAGATAGATAGATAGATAGATAGATATTTAGATAGATAGATACACAGATAGAAAGACAGATAAACAGACAGACATTCAGATAGATAGATAGATAGATAGATAGACATAGAAATAGACAGACATGCAGATAGATACATAGATAGATTGATAGATTGATAGATAGATAGATAGATAGATAGATAAATAGATAGATAAATAGATAGATAGATAAAAAGATAGACAGACATGCAGATAGATAGATAGATAGATAGATAGATAGATAGATAGATAAAAAGACACACATGCAGATAGGTAGATAGATAAATAGACAGACATGCAGATAGATAGATAGACAGATAAACAGACAGACAGGTAGATAGAAAGATAGATAGATAGATGGATGGATAGATAGATAGATAAACAGATAAACAGACAGACATGCATAAAGATAGATAGATAGATAGATAGATAGATAGATAGATAGATAGACAGATAAACAGATAGACATGCAGATAGATAGAAAGATAGAAAGACAGATAGATAGATAAACATACAGACATGTAGATAGATAGATAGATAGATAAATAAATAGATAGATTGAAAAACAGACATACATGCAGATAGATAGATAAACAGATAGAAAGACAGATAAAAAGACAGACATGTAGATAGATAGAAAGATAGATAGATACACATTTAGATAGAAAGATAAACAGACAGACATGCAGATAGATAGATTGATAGACAGATAGATAAACATACAGTCATATAGATAGATAGATGGATAAACAAATAGATAGATTGAAAAACAGACAGACATGCAGATAGATAGATAGATAAACAGACCGATAAAAAGACAGACATGCAAATAGATAGATAGATAGACAAACAGATAGATAGACGGATAAACAGACAAACCTGCAGATAGATAGAAAGATAGATAGATAGATAAGCAGATAGATAGATAGATAGATAGATAAACAGACAGACATGTAGATAGATAGATAGATAAACATATAGATAGACAGATAAATAGACAGACATGCTGATAGATAAATAGATAAACAGACAGACATGCAGAAAGATAGCTAGATTTATAGATAAACAGATAAAAAGATAGATAGATAGATAAACAGATGGACATGCAGATAGATAAACAGATAGATAGACAGATAAACAGACAGACATGTAGATAGATAGATAAACAGATAGATAGATAGACAGATAAACAGACAGACATGTAAATAGATAGATAGATAGATAGATACACAGATAGATAGAAAGATAAACAGACAGACATGCAGAAAGCTAGATAGATAGATAAACAGACAGGCATGCAGAAAGATAGATAGATAGATAGATAGATAGATAGACAGATAAACAGACAGACATGCAGAAAGATAGGATAGATAGAAAGATAGATAGATAGACAGATAGAAAGACAGATAAACAGACAGACATGCAGATAGATAGATTGATAGACAGATAGATAAACATACAGTCATGTAGATAGATAGATGGATAAACAAATAGATAGATTGAAAAACAGACAGACATGCAGATAGATAGATAGATAAACAGATAGACAGACAGATAAAAAGACAGACATGCAAATAGATAGATAGATAGACAAACAGATAGATAGACGGATAAACAGACAAGATAGATAGATAGATAGATAGATAGATAGATAGATAGATAGATAAACAGACAGACATGTAGATAAATAGATAGATAAACATATAGATAGACAGATAAATAGACAGACATGCAGATAGATAGATAGATAAACAGACAGACATGCAGATAGATAGATAGATAAACATACAGACATGTAGATAGATAGATAGATAGATAGATAGATAAACAAATAGATAGATTGAAAAACAGACAGACATGCAGATAGATAGAAAGATAGATAGATAGATACACAAACAGATAGATAGATGGATAAACAGACAGACATGCAGATAGATAGATAGATAGATAGATAGATAGATAAGCAGATAGAAAATTAGATAAACAGATAGATAGATAGATAAACAGACAGACATGTAGATATATAGATAGATAAAAATATAGATAGACAGATAAATAGACAGACATGCAGATAGATAGATAGATAAACAGACAGACATGTAGATAGATTTATGGATAAACAGATAGATAGATAAACAGACAGACATGCAGAAAGATAGCTAGATTTATAGATAAACAGATAAAAAGATAAATAGATAGATAGATAAACAGATGGACATGCAGAAAGATAGATAGATAAACAGATAGATAGACAGATAAACAGACAGACAAGTAGATAGATAGATAGATAAACAGATAGATAGATAGACAGATAAACAGCCAGACATGTAGATAGATAGAAAAATAGATAGATAAACAGAAAGACATGCAGAAAGATAGATAGATAGATAGATAGATAGATAGACAGATAAACAGACAGACATGCAGAAAGATAGAAGGATAGATAGAAAGATAGATAGATAGACAGATAGAAAGACAGATAAACAGACAGACATGCAGATAGATAGATTGATAGACAGATAGATAAACATACAGTCATATAGATAGATAGATGGATAAACAAATAGATAGATTGAAAAACAGACAGACATGCAGATAGATAGATAGATAAACAGATAGACAGACCGATAAAAAGACAGACATGCAAATAGATAGATAGATAGACAAACAGATAGATAGACGGATAAACAGACAAACCTGCAGATAGATAGAAAGATAGATAGATAGACAGATAGAAAGACAGATAAACAGACAGACATGCAGATAGATAGATTGATAGACAGATAGATAAACATACAGTCATATAGATAGATAGATGGATAAACAAATAGATAGATTGAAAAACAGACAGACATGCAGATAGATAGATAGATAAACAGATAGACAGACCGATAAAAAGACAGACATGCAAATAGATAGATAGATAGACAAACAGATAGATAGACGGATAAACAGACAAACCTGCAGATAGATAGAAAGATAGATAGATAGATAGATAGACAGATAAACAGACAGACATGCAGAAAGATAGAAGGATAGATAGAAAGATAGATAGATAGACAGATAGAAAGACAGATAAACAGACAGACATGCAGATAGATTGATAGACAGATAGATAAACATACAGTCATATAGATAGATAGATGGATAAACAAATAGATAGATTGAAAAACAGACAGACATGCAGATAGATAGATAGATAAACAGATAGACAGACCGATAAAAAGACAGACATGCAAATAGATAGATAGATAGACAAACAGATAGATAGACGGATAAACAGACAAACCTGCAGATAGATAGAAAGATAGATAGATAGATAGATAGATAGATAGATAAGCAGATAGATAGATAGATAGATAAACAGACAGACATGTAGATAGATAGATAGATAAACATATAGATAGACAGATAAATAGACAGACATGCAGATAGATAAATAGATAAACAGACAGACATGCAGAAAGATAGCTAGATTTATAGATAAACAGATAAAAAGATAGATAGATAGATAAACAGATGGACATGCAGAAAGATAGATAGATAAACAGATAGATAGACAGATAAACAGACAGACATGTAGATAGATAGATAAACAGATAGATAGATAGACAGATAAACAGACAGACATGTAAATAGATAGATAGATAGATAGATACACAGATAGATAGAAAGATAAACAGACAGACATGCAGAAAGCTAGATAGATAGATAAACAGACAGGCATGCAGAAAGATAGATAGATAGATAGATAGATAGATAGATAGATAGATAGATAGATATACAGATAAACAGACAGACATGCAGAAAGATAGGATAGATAGAAAGATAGATAGATAGACAGATAGAAAGACAGATAAACAGACAGACATGCAGATAGATAGATTGATAGACAGATAGATAAACATACAGTCATGTAGATAGATAGATGGATAAACAAATAGATAGATTGAAAAACAGACAGACATGCAGATAGATAGATAGATAAACAGATAGACAGACTGATAAAAAGACAGACATGCAAATAGATAGATAGATAGACAAACAGATAGATAGACGGATAAACAGACAAACCTGCAGATAGATAGAAAGATAGATAGATAGATAGATAGATAGATAAGCAGATAGATAGATAGATAGATAGATAAACAGACAGACATGTAGATAGATAGATAGATAAACATATAGATAGACAGATAAATAGACAGACATGCAGATAGATAAATAGATAAACAGACAGACATGCAGAAAGATAGCTAGATTTATAGATAAACAGATAAAAAGATAGATAGATAGATAAACAGATGGACATGCAGAAAGATAGATAGATAAACAGATAGATAGACAGATAAACAGACAGACATGTAGATAGATAGATAAACAGATAGATAGATAGACAGATAAACAGACAGACATGTAAATAGATAGATAGATAGATAGATACACAGATAGATAGAAAGATAAACAGACAGACATGCAGAAAGCTAGATAGATAGATAAACAGACAGGCATGCAGAAAGATAGATAGATAGATAGATAGATATACAGATAAACAGACAGACATGCAGAAAGATAGGATAGATAGAAAGATAGATAGATAGACAGAAAGACATGCAGAAAGATAGATAGATAGATAAACAGATAGGCATGCAGAAAGATAGATAGATAGATAGATAGACAGATAAACAGACAGACATGCAGAAAGATAGAAGGATAGATAGAAAGATAGATAGATAGATAGACAGATAGAAAGACAGATAAACAGACAGACATGCAGATAGATAGATTGATAGACAGATAGATAAACATACAGTCATATAGATAGATAGATGGATAAACAAATAGATAGATTGAAAAACAGACAGACATGCAGATAGATAGATATATAAACAGATAGACAGACAGATAAAAAGACAGACATGCAAATAGATAGATAGATAGACAAACAGATAGATAGACGGATAAACAGACAAACCTGCAGATAGATAGAAAGATAGATAGATAGATAGATAGATAAGCAGATAGATAGATAGATAGATAAACAGACAGACATGTAGATAGATAGATAGATAGATAGATAGATAAACAAATAGATAGATTGAAAAACAGACAGACATGCAGATAGATAGATAGATAAACAGATAGAAAGACAGATAAAAAGACAGATATGCAGATAGATAGAAAGATAGATAGATAGATACACAAACAGATAGATAGATGGATAAATAGACAGACATGCAGATAGATAGATAGATAGATAGATAGATAGATAAGCAGATAGAAAATTAGATAAACAGATAGATAGATAGATAAACAGACAGACATGTAGATATATAGATAGATAAAAATATAGATAGACAGATAAATAGACAGACATGCAGATAGATAGATAGATAGATAGATAAACAGACAGACATGTAGATAGATTTATGGATAAACAGATAGATAGATAAATAGATAAACAGACAGACATGCAGAAAGATAGCTAGATTTATAGATAAACAGATAAAAAGATAAATAGATAGATAGATAAACAGATGGACATGCAGAAAGATAGATAGATAAACAGATAGATAGACAGATAAACAGACAGACATGTAGATAGATAGATAGATAAACAGATAGACAGATAAACAGCCAGACATGTAGATAGATAGATACACAGATAGATAGAGAGGTAAACAGACAGACATGCAGAAAGCTAGATAGATAGATAAACTGATAGATAGATAAACAGATGGGTATGCAGAAAGATAGGTAGATAGATAGACAGATAAACAGACAGAAATGCAGATAGATAGATTGATAGACAGATAGATAAACATACAGACATGTAGATAGATAGATAAACAAATAGATAGATTGAAAAACAGACAGACATGCAGATAGATAGATAAACAGATAGAAAGACAGATAAAAAGACAGACATGCAAATAGATAGATAGATAGATAGACAAACAGATAGATAGACAGATAAACAGAGAGACATGTAGATAGATAGATAGATAGATAGATAGATAGACAAACAGACAGACATGTAGAAAGATAGATAGATAGAGAGATAGATAGACAGATAAACAGACAGACATGCAGAAAGAT
>JARGYO010000214.1:756907-759407 GCA_029206835.1 Rana muscosa | reverse complement strand
ACAAACATGCAGATAGATAGAAAGATAGATAGATAAGCAGATAGATAGATAGATAAACAGACAGACATGTAGATAGATAGATAGATAGATAGATAGATAGAAAGATAGATAGATAGATACACAGATAGAAAGACAGATAAACAGACAGACATGCAGATAGATAAATCGATAGATAAATAGATAGATAGATAGATACATAGATAAACAGATAGATAGACAGACAAACAGACAGACATGTAAATAGATAGATAGATACACAGATAGATATAAAGATAAACAGATAGATAGATAAACAGACGGACATGCAGAAAGATAGATAGATAGATAGATAGATAGATAAACAGATAGATCGAAAGATAGATAGATAAATAAACAGATAGATAGATAAACAGACAGACATGCAGAAATCTAGATAGATAGATAAACTGATAGATAGATAAACAGATGGGCATGCAGAAAGATAGGTAGATAGATAGATAGATAGACAGATAAACAGACAGACATGCAGAAAGATAGAAGGATAGATAGAAAGATAGAAAGATAGATAGATAGACAGATAGAAAGACAGATAAACAGACAGACATGCAGATAGATAGATTGATAGATAGATAGATAAGCATACAGACATGTACATAGATAGATAGATAAACAAATAGATAGATTGAAAAACAGACAGACATGCAGATATAGATAAACAGATAGAAAGACAGATAAAAAGACAGACATGCAAATAGATAGACAAACAGATAGATAGACGGATAAACAGACAAACATACAGATAGATAGAAAGATAAACAGATAGATAGATAAACAGACGGACATGATAGATAGATAGATAGATAGATAGATAAACAGATAGATCAAAAGATAGATAGATAAATAAACAGATAGATAGATAAACTGATAGATAGATAAACAGATGGGCATGCAGAAAGATAGGTAGATAGATAGATAGATAGATAGATAGACAGATAAACAGACAGACATGCAGAAAGATAGAAGGATAGATAGAAAGATAGAAAGATAGATAGATAGACAGATAGAAAGACAGATAAACAGACAGACATGCAGATAGATAGATTGATAGATAGATAGATAAGCATACAGACATGTACATAGATAGATAGATAAACAAATAGATAGATTGAAAAACAGACAGACATGCAGATATAGATAAACAGATAGAAAGACAGATAAAAAGACAGACATGCAAATAGATAGACAAACAGATAGATAGACGGATAAACAGACAAACATGCAGATAGATAGAAAGATAGATAGATAGATAAGCAGATAGATAGATAGATAAACAGACAGACATGTAGATATATAGATAGATAGATAGATAGATAGATAGATACACAGATAGAAAGACAGACATGCAGATAGATAAATCGATAGATAAATAGATAGATAGATAGATACATAGATAAACAGATAGACAGACAGACAAACAGACAGACATGTAGATAGATAGATAGATACAGATAGATAGACAGATAAACAGACAGCCATGTAAATAGATAGATAGATAGATACACAGATAGATAGAAAGATAAACAGATAGATAGATAAACAGATGGACATGCAGAAAGATAGATAGATAGATAGATAGATAGATAAACAGATAGATCGAAAGATAGATAGATAAATAAACAGATAGATAGATAAATAGATAAACAGACAGACATGCAGAAAGATAGCTAGATTTATAGATAAACAGATAGATAAACAGATAAATAGATAGATAGATAGATAGATAGATAGATAGATAGATAAAAAGACGGACATGCAGAAAGATAGATAGATAGATAAACAGATAGATAGACTTATAAACAGACAGACATGTAGATAGATAGAAAGATAGGTAGATAAACAGAAAGACATGCAGAAAGATAGATAGATAGATAAACAGATAGATAGATAAACAGACGGACATACAGAAAGAAAGATAGATAGACAGATAGATAGACAGATAAACAGACAGACATGTAGATAGATAGATAGATAGATAGATAAACAGAAAGACATGCAAAAAGATAGATAGATAAACAGATAGATAGATAAACAGACGGACATACAGAAAGATAGATAGATAGACAGATAGATAGACAGATAAACAGACAGACATGTAGATAGATAGATAGATAGATAGATAGATAGATAGATAGATAGAAAGATAGATAGATACACATTTAGATAGAAAGATAAACAGACAGACATGCAGAAAGATAGATAGATAAACAGATAGATAGATAAACAGACAGACATGCAGATAGATAGATAGATAGATAGATAGACAGATAGATAGACAGATAAACAGACAGACATGTAGATAGATAGATAGATAGATAGAAAGATAGATAGATACACATATAGATAGAAAGATAAACAGACAGACATGCACAAAGATAGATAGATAAACAGATAGATAGATAAACAGACGGACATGCAGAAAGATAGATAGATAGATCGACAGATAGATAGACAGATAAACAGA
>JARGYO010000214.1:734407-749407 GCA_029206835.1 Rana muscosa | reverse complement strand
ATAAACAGACAGACATGTAGATAGATAGATAGATAGATAGATAGATAGATACACAGATAGAAAGACAGACATGCAGATAGATAAATCGATAGATAAATAGATAGATAGCTAGATACATAGATAAACAGATAGACAGACAGACAAACAGACAGACATGTAGATAGATAGATAGATACAGATAGATAGACAGATAAACAGACAGCCATGTAAATAGATAGATACACAGATAGATAGAAAGATAAACAGATAGATAGATAAATAGATAAACAGACAGACATGCAGAAAGATAGCTAGATTTATAGATAAACAGATAGATAAACAGATAAATAGATAGATAGATAGATAGATAGATAGATAGATAGATAAAAAGACGGACATGCAGAAAGATAGATAGATAGATAAACAGATAGATAGACTTATAAACAGACAGACATGTAGATAGATAGAAAGATAGATAGATAAACAGAAAGACATGCAGAAAGATAGATAGATAGATAAACAGATAGATAGATAAACAGACGGACATACAGAAAGAAAGATAGATAGACAGATAGATAGACAGATAAACAGACAGACATGTAGATAGATAGATAGATAGATAGATAGATAGATAAACAGAAAGACATGCAAAAAGATAGATAGATAAACAGATAGATAGATAAACAGACGGACATACAGAAAGATAGATAGATAGATAGACAGATAGATAGACAGATAAACAGACAGACATGTAGATAGATAGATAGATAGATAGAAAGATAGATAGATACACATTTAGATAGAAAGATAAACAGACAGACATGCAGAAAGATAGATAGATAAACAGATAGATAGATAAACAGACGGACATGCAGAAAGATAGATAGATAGATAGATAGACAGATAGATAGACAGATAAACAGACAGACATGTAGATAGATAGATAGATAGATAGAAAGATAGATAGATACACATATAGATAGAAAGATAAACAGACAGACATGCACAAAGATAGATAGATAAACAGATAGATAGATAAACAGACAGACATGCAGAAAGATAGATAGATAGATCGACAGATAGATAGACAGATAAACAGAGAGACATGTAGATAGATAGATAGATAGATAGATAGACAGACAGATAGATAGATAGATAGATAGATAGATAGACAGACAGACAGACATGTAGAAAGATAGATAGATAGAGAGTTAGATAGACAGATAAACAGACAGACATGCAGAAAGATAGAAAGATAGATAGATAGATAGATAGATAGATAGATAGAAAGATAGATAGATAGATAGATAGATAGATAGATAGATATATAGATAGATATTTAGATAGATAGATACACAGATAGAAAGACAGATAAACAGACAGACATTCAGATAGATAGATAGATAGATAGATACACAGATAGATAGACATAGAAATAGACAGACATGCAGATAGATACATAGATAGATTGATAGATCGATAGATTGATAGATAGATAGATAGATAGATACATAGATAAACAGAAAGATAGACAGACAAACAGACAGACAGATAGATAGATAGATAGATGGATAGATAGATAGATAGATAAACAGACAGACATGCAGAAAGATAGATAGATAGATAGATAAATAGACAGACATGCAGATAGATAGATAGATAGATAGATAGATAAACAGACAGACATGTAGAAAGATAGATAGATTTATGGATAAACAGATAGATAGATAAACAGATAGATAGATAAATAGATAAACAGACAGACATGCAGAAAGATAGCTAGATTTATAGATAAACAGATAAAAAGATAGATAGATAGATAGATAGATAGATAGATAGATAAACAGATGGACATGCAGAAAGATAGATAGATAAACAGATAGATAGACAGATAAACAGACAGGCATGTACATAGATAGATAGATAAACAGATAGATAGATAGACAGATAAACAGACAGACATGTAGATAGATAGATACACAGATAGATAGAAAGATAAACAGACAGACATGCAGAAAGCTAGATAGATAAACTGATAGATAGATAAACAGACAGACATGTAGATAGATAGATAGATAAACAAATAGATAGATTGAAAAACAGACAGACATGCAGATAGATAGATAAACAGATAGAAAGACAGATAAAAAGACAGACATGCAAATAGATAGATAGACAAACAGATATATAGACGGATAAAAGACAAACATGCAGATAGATAGAAAGATAGATAGATAAGCAGATAGATAGATAGATAAACAGACAGACATGTAGATAGATAGATAGATAGATAGAAAGATAGATAGATAGATACACAGATAGAAAGACAGATAAACAGACAGACATGCAGATAGATAAATCAATAGATAAATAGATAGATAGATAGATACATAGATAAACAGATAGATAGACAGACAAACAGACAGACATGTAAATAGATAGATAGATACACAGATAGATATAAAGATAAACAGATAGATAGATAAACAGACGGACATGCAGAAAGATAGATAGATAGATAGATAGATAGATAGATAGATAAACAGATAGATCGAAAGATAGATAGATAAATAAACAGATAGATAGATAAACAGACAGACATGCAGAAATCTAGATAGATAGATAAACTGATAGATAGATAAACAGATGGGCATGCAGAAAGATAGGTAGATAGATAGATAGATAGACAGATAAACAGACAGACATGCAGAAAGATAGAAGGATAGATAGAAAGATAGAAAGATAGATAGATAGACAGATAGAAAGACAGATAAACAGACAGACATGCAGATAGATAGATTGATAGATAGATAGATAAACATACAGACATGTAGATAGATAGATAGATAAACAAATAGATAGATTGAAAAACAGACAGACATGCAGATATAGATAAACAGATAGAAAGACAGATAAAAAGACAGACATGCAAATAGATAGACAAACAGATAGATAGACGGATAAACAGACAAACATGCAGATAGATAGGAAGATAGATAGATAGATAAGCAGATAGATAGATAGATAAACAGACAGACATGTAGATAGATAGATAGATAGATAGATAGATAGATACACAGATAGAAAGACAGACATGCAGATAGATAAATCGATAGATAAATAGATAGATAGCTAGATACATAGATAAACAGATAGACAGACAGACAAACAGACAGACATGTAGATACATAGATAGATACAGATAGATAGACAGATAAACAGACAGCCATGTAAATAGATAGATACACAGATAGATAGAAAGATAAACAGATAGATAGATAAACAGATGGACATGCAGAAAGATAGATAGATAGATAAACAGATAGATCGAAAGATAGATAGATAAATAAACAGATAGATAGATAAATAGATAAACAGACAGACATGCAGAAAGATAGCTAGATTTATAGATAAACAGATAGATAAACAGATAAATAGATAGATAGATAGATAGATAGATAGATAAAAAGACGGACATGCAGAAAGATAGATAGATAGATAAACAGATAGATAGACTTATAAACAGACAGACATGTAGATAGATAGAAAGATAGATAGATAAACAGAAAGACATGCAGAAAGATAGATAGATAGATAAACAGATAGATAGATAAACAGACGGACATACAGAAAGAAAGATAGATAGACAGATAGATAGACAGATAAACAGACAGACATGTAGATAGATAGATAGATAGATAGATAGATAAACAGAAAGACATGCAAAAAGATAGATAGATAAACAGATAGATAGATAAACAGACGGACATACAGAAAGATAGATAGATAGATAGACATATAGATAGACAGATAAACAGACAGACATGTAGATAGATAGATAGATAGATAGAAAGATAGATAGATACACATTTAGATAGAAAGATAAACAGACAGACATGCAGAAAGATAGATAGATAAACAGATAGATAGATAAACAGACGGACATGCAGAAAGATAGATAGATAGATAGATAGACAGATAGATAGACAGATAAACAGACAGACATGTAGATAGATAGATAGATAGATAGAAAGATAGATAGATACACATATAGATAGAAAGATAAACAGACAGACATGCACAAAGATAGATAGATAAACAGATAGATAGATAAACAGACGGACATGCAGAAAGATAGATAGATAGATCGACAGATAGATAGACAGATAAACAGAGAGACATGTAGATAGATAGATAGACAGATAGATAGATAGATAGATAGATAGATAGACAAACAGACAGACATGTAGAAAGATAGATAGATAGATAGATAGATAGATAGATAGATAGATAGATAGATAGATAAACAGACAGACATGCAGAAAGATAGAAAGATAGATAGATAGATAGATAGATAGATAGATAGATAGATAGATAGATATTTAGATAGATAGATACACAGATAGAAAGACAGATAAACAGACAGACATTCAGATAGATAGATAGATAGATAGATAGACATAGAAATAGACAGACATGCAGATAGATACATAGATAGATTGATAGATTGATAGATAGATAGATAGATAGATAGATAGATAAATAGATAGATAAATAGATAGATAGATAAAAAGATAGACAGACATGCAGATAGATAGATAGATAGATAGATAGATAGATAGATAAAAAGACACACATGCAGATAGGTAGATAGATAAATAGACAGACATGCAGATAGATAGATAGACAGATAAACAGACAGACAGGTAGATAGAAAGATAGATAGATAGATGGATGGATAGATAGATAGATAAACAGATAAACAGACAGACATGCATAAAGATAGATAGATAGATAGATAGATAGATAGATAGATAGATAGATAGATAGATAGATAGATAGATAGATAAACAGATAGACATGCAGATAGATAGAAAGATAGAAAGACAGATAGATAGATAAACATACAGACATGTAGATAGATAGATAGATAGATAAATAAATAGATAGATTGAAAAACAGACATACATGCAGATAGATAGATAAACAGATAGAAAGACAGATAAAAAGACAGACATGTAGATAGATAGATAGATAGATAGAAAGATAGATAGATACACATTTAGATAGAAAGATAAACAGACAGACATGCAGAAAGATAGATAGATAAACAGATAGATAGATAAACAGACGGACATGCAGAAAGATAGATAGATAGACAGATAAACAGACAGACATGTAGATAGATAGATAGATAGATAGATAGATACACATATAGATAGAAAGATAAACAGACAGACATGCAGAAAGATAGATAGATAAACAGATAGATAGATAAACAGATGGACATGCAGAAAGATAGATAGATAGATCGACAGATAGATAGACAGATAAACAGAGAGACATGTAGATAGATAGATAGATAGATAGATAGATAGATAGATAGATAGACAGACAGATAGATAGATAGATAGATAGACAGACAGACAGACATGTAGAAAGATAGATAGATAGACAGATAAACAGACAGACATGCAGAAAGATAGAAAGATAGATAGATAGATAGATAGATAGATAGATAGAAAGATAGATAGATAGATAGATAGATAGATAGATATTTAGATAGATAGATACACAGATAGAAAGACAGATAAACAGACAGACATTCAGATAGATAGATTGATAGACAGATAGATAAACATACAGTCATGTAGATAGATAGATGGATAAACAAATAGATAGATTGAAAAACAGACAGACATGCAGATAGATAAACAGATAGACAGACAGATAAAAAGACAGACATGCAAATAGATAGATAGACAAACAGATAGATAGATGGATAAACAGACAAACCTGCAGATAGATAGAAAGATAGATAGATAGATAAGCAGATAGATAGATAGATAAACAGACAGACATGTAGATAGATAGATAAACATATAGATAGACAGATAAATAGACAGACATGCAGATAGATAGATAGATAAACAGACAGACATGTAGATAGATAGATAGATAAACAAATAGATAGATTGAAAAACAGACAGACATGCAGATAGATAGATAAACAGATAGAAAGACAGATAAAAAGACAGATATGCAGATAGATAGAAAGATAGATAGATAGATACACAAACAGATAGATAGATGGATAAACAGACAGACATGCAGATAGATAGATAGATAGATAGATATATAGATAGATAGATAAGCAGATAGAAAATTAGATAAACAGATAGATAGATAGATAAACAGACAGACATGTAGATATATAGATAGATAAAAATATAGATAGACAGATAAATAGACAGACATGCAGATAGATAGATAGATAGATAAACAGACAGACATGTAGATAGATTTATGGATAAACAGATAGATAGATAAACAGATAGATATATAAATAGATAAACATACAGACATGCAGAAAGATAGCTAGATTTATAGATAAACAGATAAAAAGATAAATAGATAGATAGATAAACAGATGGACATGCAGAAAGATAGATAGATAAACAGATAGATAGACAGATAAACAGACAGACAAGTAGATAGATAGATAGATAAACAGATAGATAGATAGACAGATAAACAGCCAGACATGTAGATAGATAGATACACAGATAGATAGAGAGGTAAACAGACAGACATGCAGAAAGCTAGATAGATAGATAAACTGATAGATAGATAAACAGATGGGTATGCAGAAAGATAGGTAGATAGATAGACAGATAAACAGACAGACATGCAGAAAGATAGAAGGATAGATAGAAAGATAGAAAGATAGATAGATAGAAAGACAGATAAACAGAGAGAAATGCAGATAGATAGATTGATAGACAGATAGATAAACATACAGACATGTAGATAGATAGATAAACAAATAGATAGATTGAAAAACAGACATACATGCAGATAGATAGATAAACAGATAGAAAGACAGATAAAAAGACAGACATGTAGATAGATAGATAGATAGATAGATAGATAGAAAGATAGATAGATACACATTTAGATAGAAAGATAAACAGACAGACATGCAGAAAGATAGATAGATAAACAGATAGATAGATAAACAGACGGACATGCAGAAAGATAGATAGATAGATAGATAGATAGACAGATAAACAGACAGACATGTAGATAGATAGATAGATAGATAGATAGAAAGATAGATAGATACACATATAGATAGAAAGATAAACAGACAGACATGCAGAACGATAGATAGATAAACAGATAGATAGATAAACAGACAGACATGCAGAAAGATAGATAGATAGATCGACAGATAGATAGACAGATAAACAGAGAGACATGTAGATAGATAGATAGATAGATAGATAGATAGACAGACAGATAGATAGATAGATAGATAGATAGATAGATAGACAGACAGACAGACATGTAGAAAGATAGATAGATAGAGAGATAGATAGACAGATAAACAGACAGACATGCAGAAAGATAGAAAGATAGATAGATAGATAGATAGATAGATAGATAGATAGAAAGATAGATAGATAGATAGATAGATAGATAGATAGATAGATATTTAGATAGATAGATACACAGATAGAAAGACAGATAAACAGACAGACATTCAGATAGATAGATAGATAGATAGATACACAGATAGATAGACATAGAAATAGACAGACATGCAGATAGATACATAGATAGATTGATAGATCGATAGATTGATAGATAGATAGATAGATACATAGATAAACAGATAGATAGACAGACAAACAGACAGACAGATAGATAGATAGATAGATAGATGGATAGATAGATAGATAGATAAACAGACAGACATGCAGAAAGATAGATAGATAGATAGATAGATAGATAGATAGATAAATAGACAGACATGCAGATAGATAGATAGATAGATAGATAGATAAACAGACAGACATGTAGAAAGATAGATAGATTTATGGATAAACAGATAGATAGATAAACAGATAGATAGATAAATAGATAAACAGACAGACATGCAGAAAGATAGCTAGATTTATAGATAAACAGATAAAAAGATAGATAGATAGATAGATAGATAGATAAACAGATGGACATGCAGAAAGATAGATAGATAAACAGATAGATAGACAGATAAACAGACAGGCATGTACATAGATAGATAGATAAACAGATAGATAGATAGACAGATAAACAGACAGACATGTAGATAGATAGATACACAGATAGATAGAAAGATAAACAGACAGACATGCAGAAAGCTAGATAGATAAACTGATAGATAGATAAACAGACAGACATGTAGATAGATAGATAGATAAACAAATAGATAGATTGAAAAACAGACAGACATGCAGATAGATAGATAAACAGATAGAAAGACAGATAAAAAGACAGACATGCAAATAGATAGATAGACAAACAGATAGATAGACGGATAAAAGACAAACATGCAGATAGATAGAAAGATAGATAGATAAGCAGATAGATAGATAGATAAACAGACAGACATGTAGATAGATAGATAGATAGATAGATAGATAGATAGAAAGATAGATAGATAGATACACAGATAGAAAGACAGATAAACAGACAGACATGCAGATAGATAAATCGATAGATAAATAGATAGATAGATAGATACATAGATAAACAGATAGATAGACAGACAAACAGACAGACATGTAAATAGATAGATAGATACACAGATAGATATAAAGATAAACAGATAGATAGATAAACAGACGGACATGCAGAAAGATAGATAGATAGATAGATAGATAGATAAACAGATAGATCGAAAGATAGATAGATAAATAAACAGATAGATAGATAAACAGACAGACATGCAGAAATCTAGATAGATAGATAAACTGATAGATAGATAAACAGATGGGCATGCAGAAAGATAGGTAGATAGATAGATAGATAGACAGATAAACAGACAGACATGCAGAAAGATAGAAGGATAGATAGAAAGATAGAAAGATAGATAGATAGACAGATAGAAAGACAGATAAACAGACAGACATGCAGATAGATAGATTGATAGATAGATAGATAAGCATACAGACATGTACATAGATAGATAGATAAACAAATAGATAGATTGAAAAACAGACAGACATGCAGATATAGATAAACAGATAGAAAGACAGATAAAAAGACAGACATGCAAATAGATAGACAAACAGATAGATAGACGGATAAACAGACAAACATACAGATAGATAGAAAGATAAACAGATAGATAGATAAACAGACGGACATGATAGATAGATAGATAGATAGATAGATAAACAGATAGATCAAAAGATAGATAGATAAATAAACAGATAGATAGATAAACTGATAGATAGATAAACAGATGGGCATGCAGAAAGATAGGTAGATAGATAGATAGATAGATAGATAGACAGATAAACAGACAGACATGCAGAAAGATAGAAGGATAGATAGAAAGATAGAAAGATAGATAGATAGACAGATAGAAAGACAGATAAACAGACAGACATGCAGATAGATAGATTGATAGATAGATAGATAAGCATACAGACATGTACATAGATAGATAGATAAACAAATAGATAGATTGAAAAACAGACAGACATGCAGATATAGATAAACAGATAGAAAGACAGATAAAAAGACAGACATGCAAATAGATAGACAAACAGATAGATAGACGGATAAACAGACAAACATGCAGATAGATAGAAAGATAGATAGATAGATAAGCAGATAGATAGATAGATAAACAGACAGACATGTAGATATATAGATAGATAGATAGATAGATAGATAGATACACAGATAGAAAGACAGACATGCAGATAGATAAATCGATAGATAAATAGATAGATAGATAGATACATAGATAAACAGATAGACAGACAGACAAACAGACAGACATGTAGATAGATAGATAGATACAGATAGATAGACAGATAAACAGACAGCCATGTAAATAGATAGATAGATAGATACACAGATAGATAGAAAGATAAACAGATAGATAGATAAACAGATGGACATGCAGAAAGATAGATAGATAGATAGATAGATAGATAAACAGATAGATCGAAAGATAGATAGATAAATAAACAGATAGATAGATAAATAGATAAACAGACAGACATGCAGAAAGATAGCTAGATTTATAGATAAACAGATAGATAAACAGATAAATAGATAGATAGATAGATAGATAGATAGATAGATAGATAAAAAGACGGACATGCAGAAAGATAGATAGATAGATAAACAGATAGATAGACTTATAAACAGACAGACATGTAGATAGATAGAAAGATAGGTAGATAAACAGAAAGACATGCAGAAAGATAGATAGATAGATAAACAGATAGATAGATAAACAGACGGACATACAGAAAGAAAGATAGATAGACAGATAGATAGACAGATAAACAGACAGACATGTAGATAGATAGATAGATAGATAGATAAACAGAAAGACATGCAAAAAGATAGATAGATAAACAGATAGATAGATAAACAGACGGACATACAGAAAGATAGATAGATAGACAGATAGATAGACAGATAAACAGACAGACATGTAGATAGATAGATAGATAGATAGATAGATAGATAGATAGATAGATAGAAAGATAGATAGATACACATTTAGATAGAAAGATAAACAGACAGACATGCAGAAAGATAGATAGATAAACAGATAGATAGATAAACAGACAGACATGCAGATAGATAGATAGATAGATAGATAGACAGATAGATAGACAGATAAACAGACAGACATGTAGATAGATAGATAGATAGATAGAAAGATAGATAGATACACATATAGATAGAAAGATAAACAGACAGACATGCACAAAGATAGATAGATAAACAGATAGATAGATAAACAGACGGACATGCAGAAAGATAGATAGATAGATCGACAGATAGATAGACAGATAAACAGAGAGACATGTAGATAGATAGATAGACAGATAGATAGATAGATAGATAGATAGATAGATAGACAAACAGACAGACATGTAGAAAGATAGATAGATAGATAGATAGATAGATAGATAGATAGATAAACAGACAGACATGCAGAAAGATAGAAAGATAGATAGATAGATAGATAGATAGATAGATAGATAGATAGATAGATAAATAGATAGATATTTAGATAGATAGATACACAGATAGAAAGACAGATAAACAGACAGACATTCAGATAGATAGATAGATAGATAGATAGATAGATAGATAGATAGACATAGAAATAGACAGACATGCAGATAGATACATAGATAGATTGATAGATCGATAGATTGATAGATATATAGATAGATAGATAGATAAATAGATAGATAAATAGATAGATAGATAAAAAGATAGACAGACATGCAGATAGATAGATAGATAGATAGATAGATAGATAGATAGATAAAAAGACACACATGCAGATAGGTAGATAGATAAATAGACAGACATGCAGATAGATAGATAGACAGATAAACAGACAGACAGGTAGATAGAAAGATAGATAGATAGATGGATGGATAGATAGATAGACAGATAAACAGACAGACATGCATAAAGATAGATAGATAGATAGATAGATAGACAGATAAACAGATAGACATGCAGATAGATAGAAAGATAGAAAGACAGATAAACAGACAGACATGCAGATAGATAGATAGATCGATAGATAGATAGATAGATAAACATACAGACATGTAGATAGATAGATAGATAAACAAATAGATAGATTGAAAAACAGACATACATGCAGATAGATAGATAAACAGATAGAAAGACAGATAAAAAGACAGACATGTAGATAGATAGATAGATAGATAGATAGATAGATAGATAGAAAGATAGATAGATACACATTTAGATAGAAAGATAAACAGACAGACATGCAGAAAGATAGATAGATAAACAGATAGATAGATAAACAGACGGACATGCAGAAAGATAGATAGATAGATAGATAGACAGATAAACAGACAGACATGTAGATAGATAGATAGATAGATAGATAGATAGATAGAAAGATAGATAGATACACATATAGATAGAAAGATAAACAGACAGACATGCAGAAAGATAGATAGATAGATCGACAGATAGATAGACAGATAAACAGAGAGACATGTAGATAGATAGATAGATAGATAGATAGATAGATAGATAGACAGACAGATAGATAGATAGATAGATAGATAGATAGATAGACAGACAGACATGTAGAAAGATAGATAGATAGAGAGATAGATAGACAGATAAACAGACAGACATGCAGAAAGATAGAAAGATAGCTAGATAGATAGATAGATAGATAGATAGATAGATAGATAGATAGATAGATAGAAAGATAGATAGATAGATAGATAGATAGATAGATAGATAGATAGATAGATAGATAGATATTTAGATAGATAGATACACAGATAGAAAGACAGATAAACAGACAGACATTCAGATAGATAGATAGATAGATAGATACACAGATAGATAGACATAGAAATAGACAGACATGCAGATAGATACATAGATAGATTGATAGATCGATAGATTGATAGATAGATAGATAGATACATAGATAAACAGAAAGATAGACAGACAAACAGACAGACAGATAGATAGATAGATAGATAGATAGATAGATGGATAGATAGATAGATAGATAAACAGACAGACATGCAGAAAGATAGATAGATAGATAGATAGATAGATAGATAGATAGATAGATAGATAAATAGACAGACATGCAGATAGATAGATAGATAGATAGATAGATAAACAGACAGACATGTAGAAAGATAGATAGATTTATGGATAAACAGATAAAAAGATAGATAGATAGATAGATAGATAGATAGATAAACAGATGGACATGCAGAAAGATAGATAGATAAACAGATAGATAGACAGATAAACAGACAGGCATGTACATAGATAGATAGATAAACAGATAGATAGATAGACAGATAAACAGACAGACATGTAGATAGATAGATACACAGATAGATAGAAAGATAAACAGACAGACATGCAGAAAGCTAGATAGATAAACTGATAGATAGATAAACAGACAGACATGTAGATAGATAGATAGATAAACAAATAGATAGATTGAAAAACAGACAGACATGCAGATAGATAGATAAACAGATAGAAAGACAGATAAAAAGACAGACATGCAAATAGATAGATAGACAAACAGATATATAGACGGATAAAAGACAAACATGCAGATAGATAGAAAGATAGATAGATAAGCAGATAGATAGATAGATAAACAGACAGACATGTAGATAGATAGATAGATAGAAAGATAGATAGATAGATACACAGATAGAAAGACAGATAAACAGACAGACATGCAGATAGATAAATCGATAGATAAATAGATAGATAGATAGATACATAGATAAACAGATAGATAGACAGACAAACAGACAGACATGTAAATAGATAGATAGATACACAGATAGATATAAAGATAAACAGATAGATAGATAAACAGACGGACATGCAGAAAGATAGATAGATAGATAGATAGATAGATAAACAGATAGATCGAAAGATAGATAGATAAATAAACAGATAGATAGATAAACAGACAGACATGCAGAAATCTAGATAGATAGATAAACTGATAGATAGATAAACAGATGGGCATGCAGAAAGATAGGTAGATAGATAGATAGATAGACAGATAAACAGACAGACATGCAGAAAGATAGAAGGATAGATAGAAAGATAGAAAGATAGATAGATAGACAGATAGAAAGACAGATAAACAGACAGACATGCAGATAGATAGATTGATAGATAGATAGATAAGCATACAGACATGTACATAGATAGATAGATAAACAAATAGATAGATTGAAAAACAGACAGACATGCAGATATAGATAAACAGATAGAAAGACAGATAAAAAGACAGACATGCAAATAGATAGACAAACAGATAGATAGACGGATAAACAGACAAACATGCAGATAGATAGAAAGATAGATAGATAGATAAGCAGATAGATAGATAAACAGACAGACATGTAGATATATAGATAGATAGATAGATAGATAGATAGATACACAGATAGAAAGACAGACATGCAGATAGATAAATCGATAGATAAATAGATAGATAGATAGATACATAGATAAACAGATAGACAGACAGACAAACAGACAGACATGTAGATAGATAGATAGATACAGATAGATAGACAGATAAACAGACAGCCATGTAAATAGATAGATAGATAGATACACAGATAGATAGAAAGATAAACAGATAGATAGATAAACAGATGGACATGCAGAAAGATAGATAGATAGATAGATAAACAGATAGATCGAAAGATAGATAGATAAATAAACAGATAGATAGATAAATAGATAAACAGACAGACATGCAGAAAGATAGCTAGATTTATAGATAAACAGATAGATAAACAGATAAATAGATAGATAGATAGATAGATAGATAGATAAAAAGACGGACATGCAGAAAGATAGATAGATAGATAAACAGATAGATAGACTTATAAACAGACAGACATGTAGATAGATAGAAAGATAGGTAGATAAACAGAAAGACATGCAGAAAGATAGATAGATAGATAAACAGATAGATAGATAAACAGACGGACATACAGAAAGAAAGATAGATAGACAGATAGATAGACAGATAAACAGACAGACATGTAGATAGATAGATAGATAGATAGATAAACAGAAAGACATGCAAAAAGATAGATAGATAAACAGATAGATAGATAAACAGACGGACATACAGAAAGATAGATAGATAGACAGATAGATAGACAGATAAACAGACAGACATGTAGATAGATAGATAGATAGATAGATAGATAGAAAGATAGATAGATACACATTTAGATAGAAAGATAAACAGACAGACATGCAGAAAGATAGATAGATAAACAGATAGATAGATAAACAGACAGACATGCAGAAAGATAGATAGATAGATAGATAGACAGATAGATAGACAGATAAACAGACAGACATGTAGATAGATAGATAGATAGATAGATAGATAGAAAGATAGATAGATACACATAT
>JARGYO010000214.1:716907-731907 GCA_029206835.1 Rana muscosa | reverse complement strand
AGACAAACAGATATATAGACGGATAAAAGACAAACATGCAGATAGATAGAAAGATAGATAGATAAGCAGATAGATAGATAGATAAACAGACAGACATGTAGATAGATAGATAGATAGATAGATAGAAAGATAGATAGATAGATACACAGATAGAAAGACAGATAAACAGACAGACATGCAGATAGATAAATCGATAGATAAATAGATAGATAGATAGATACATAGATAAACAGATAGATAGACAGACAAACAGACAGACATGTAAATAGATAGATAGATACACAGATAGATATAAAGATAAACAGATAGATAGATAAACAGACGGACATGCAGAAAGATAGATAGATAGATAGATAGATAGATAAACAGATAGATCGAAAGATAGATAGATAAATAAACAGATAGATAGATAAACAGACAGACATGCAGAAATCTAGATAGATAGATAAACTGATAGATAGATAAACAGATGGGCATGCAGAAAGATAGGTAGATAGATAGATAGATAGACAGATAAACAGACAGACATGCAGAAAGATAGAAGGATAGATAGAAAGATAGAAAGATAGATAGATAGACAGATAGAAAGACAGATAAACAGACAGACATGCAGATAGATAGATTGATAGATAGATAGATAAACATACAGACATGTAGATAGATAGATAGATAAACAAATAGATAGATTGAAAAACAGACAGACATGCAGATATAGATAAACAGATAGAAAGACAGATAAAAAGACAGACATGCAAATAGATAGACAAACAGATAGATAGACGGATAAACAGACAAACATGCAGATAGATAGGAAGATAGATAGATAGATAGATAGATAGATAGATAGATAAGCAGATAGATAGATAGATAAACAGACAGACATGTAGATAGATAGATAGATAGATAGATAGATAGATACACAGATAGAAAGACAGACATGCAGATAGATAAATCGATAGATAAATAGATAGATAGCTAGATACATAGATAAACAGATAGACAGACAGACAAACAGACAGACATGTAGATAGATAGATAGATACAGATAGATAGACAGATAAACAGACAGCCATGTAAATAGATAGATACACAGATAGATAGAAAGATAAACAGATAGATAGATAAATAGATAAACAGACAGACATGCAGAAAGATAGCTAGATTTATAGATAAACAGATAGATAAACAGATAAATAGATAGATAGATAGATAGATAGATAGATAGATAAAAAGACGGACATGCAGAAAGATAGATAGATAGATAAACAGATAGATAGACTTATAAACAGACAGACATGTAGATAGATAGAAAGATAGATAGATAAACAGAAAGACATGCAGAAAGATAGATAGATAGATAAACAGATAGATAGATAAACAGACGGACATACAGAAAGAAAGATAGATAGACAGATAGATAGACAGATAAACAGACAGACATGTAGATAGATAGATAGATAGATAGATAGATAGATAAACAGAAAGACATGCAAAAAGATAGATAGATAAACAGATAGATAGATAAACAGACGGACATACAGAAAGATAGATAGATAGATAGACAGATAGATAGACAGATAAACAGACAGACATGTAGATAGATAGATAGATAGATAGAAAGATAGATAGATACACATTTAGATAGAAAGATAAACAGACAGACATGCAGAAAGATAGATAGATAAACAGATAGATAGATAAACAGACGGACATGCAGAAAGATAGATAGATAGATAGATAGACAGATAGATAGACAGATAAACAGACAGACATGTAGATAGATAGATAGATAGATAGAAAGATAGATAGATACACATATAGATAGAAAGATAAACAGACAGACATGCACAAAGATAGATAGATAAACAGATAGATAGATAAACAGACAGACATGCAGAAAGATAGATAGATAGATCGACAGATAGATAGACAGATAAACAGAGAGACATGTAGATAGATAGATAGATAGATAGATAGACAGACAGATAGATAGATAGATAGATAGATAGATAGACAGACAGACAGACATGTAGAAAGATAGATAGATAGAGAGTTAGATAGACAGATAAACAGACAGACATGCAGAAAGATAGAAAGATAGATAGATAGATAGATAGATAGATAGATAGATAGATAGAAAGATAGATAGATAGATAGATAGATAGATAGATAGATATATAGATAGATATTTAGATAGATAGATACACAGATAGAAAGACAGATAAACAGACAGACATTCAGATAGATAGATAGATAGATAGATACACAGATAGATAGACATAGAAATAGACAGACATGCAGATAGATACATAGATAGATTGATAGATCGATAGATTGATAGATAGATAGATAGATAGATACATAGATAAACAGAAAGATAGACAGACAAACAGACAGACAGATAGATAGATAGATAGATGGATAGATAGATAGATAGATAAACAGACAGACATGCAGAAAGATAGATAGATAGATAGATAAATAGACAGACATGCAGATAGATAGATAGATAGATAGATAGATAAACAGACAGACATGTAGAAAGATAGATAGATTTATGGATAAACAGATAGATAGATAAACAGATAGATAGATAAATAGATAAACAGACAGACATGCAGAAAGATAGCTAGATTTATAGATAAACAGATAAAAAGATAGATAGATAGATAGATAGATAGATAGATAGATAAACAGATGGACATGCAGAAAGATAGATAGATAAACAGATAGATAGACAGATAAACAGACAGGCATGTACATAGATAGATAGATAAACAGATAGATAGATAGACAGATAAACAGACAGACATGTAGATAGATAGATACACAGATAGATAGAAAGATAAACAGACAGACATGCAGAAAGCTAGATAGATAAACTGATAGATAGATAAACAGACAGACATGTAGATAGATAGATAGATAAACAAATAGATAGATTGAAAAACAGACAGACATGCAGATAGATAGATAAACAGATAGAAAGACAGATAAAAAGACAGACATGCAAATAGATAGATAGACAAACAGATATATAGACGGATAAAAGACAAACATGCAGATAGATAGAAAGATAGATAGATAAGCAGATAGATAGATAGATAAACAGACAGACATGTAGATAGATAGATAGATAGATAGAAAGATAGATAGATAGATACACAGATAGAAAGACAGATAAACAGACAGACATGCAGATAGATAAATCAATAGATAAATAGATAGATAGATAGATACATAGATAAACAGATAGATAGACAGACAAACAGACAGACATGTAAATAGATAGATAGATACACAGATAGATATAAAGATAAACAGATAGATAGATAAACAGACGGACATGCAGAAAGATAGATAGATAGATAGATAGATAGATAGATAGATAAACAGATAGATCGAAAGATAGATAGATAAATAAACAGATAGATAGATAAACAGACAGACATGCAGAAATCTAGATAGATAGATAAACTGATAGATAGATAAACAGATGGGCATGCAGAAAGATAGGTAGATAGATAGATAGATAGACAGATAAACAGACAGACATGCAGAAAGATAGAAGGATAGATAGAAAGATAGAAAGATAGATAGATAGACAGATAGAAAGACAGATAAACAGACAGACATGCAGATAGATAGATTGATAGATAGATAGATAAACATACAGACATGTAGATAGATAGATAGATAAACAAATAGATAGATTGAAAAACAGACAGACATGCAGATATAGATAAACAGATAGAAAGACAGATAAAAAGACAGACATGCAAATAGATAGACAAACAGATAGATAGACGGATAAACAGACAAACATGCAGATAGATAGGAAGATAGATAGATAGATAAGCAGATAGATAGATAGATAAACAGACAGACATGTAGATAGATAGATAGATAGATAGATAGATAGATACACAGATAGAAAGACAGACATGCAGATAGATAAATCGATAGATAAATAGATAGATAGCTAGATACATAGATAAACAGATAGACAGACAGACAAACAGACAGACATGTAGATACATAGATAGATACAGATAGATAGACAGATAAACAGACAGCCATGTAAATAGATAGATACACAGATAGATAGAAAGATAAACAGATAGATAGATAAACAGATGGACATGCAGAAAGATAGATAGATAGATAAACAGATAGATCGAAAGATAGATAGATAAATAAACAGATAGATAGATAAATAGATAAACAGACAGACATGCAGAAAGATAGCTAGATTTATAGATAAACAGATAGATAAACAGATAAATAGATAGATAGATAGATAGATAGATAGATAAAAAGACGGACATGCAGAAAGATAGATAGATAGATAAACAGATAGATAGACTTATAAACAGACAGACATGTAGATAGATAGAAAGATAGATAGATAAACAGAAAGACATGCAGAAAGATAGATAGATAGATAAACAGATAGATAGATAAACAGACGGACATACAGAAAGAAAGATAGATAGACAGATAGATAGACAGATAAACAGACAGACATGTAGATAGATAGATAGATAGATAGATAGATAGATAAACAGAAAGACATGCAAAAAGATAGATAGATAAACAGATAGATAGATAAACAGACGGACATACAGAAAGATAGATAGATAGATAGACATATAGATAGACAGATAAACAGACAGACATGTAGATAGATAGATAGATAGATAGAAAGATAGATAGATACACATTTAGATAGAAAGATAAACAGACAGACATGCAGAAAGATAGATAGATAAACAGATAGATAGATAAACAGACGGACATGCAGAAAGATAGATAGATAGATAGATAGACAGATAGATAGACAGATAAACAGACAGACATGTAGATAGATAGATAGATAGATAGAAAGATAGATAGATACACATATAGATAGAAAGATAAACAGACAGACATGCACAAAGATAGATAGATAAACAGATAGATAGATAAACAGACGGACATGCAGAAAGATAGATAGATAGATCGACAGATAGATAGACAGATAAACAGAGAGACATGTAGATAGATAGATAGACAGATAGATAGATAGATAGATAGATAGATAGACAAACAGACAGACATGTAGAAAGATAGATAGATAGATAGATAGATAGATAGATAGATAGATAGATAGATAGATAAACAGACAGACATGCAGAAAGATAGAAAGATAGATAGATAGATAGATAGATAGATAGATAGATAGATAGATAGATAGATATTTAGATAGATAGATACACAGATAGAAAGACAGATAAACAGACAGACATTCAGATAGATAGATAGATAGATAGATAGACATAGAAATAGACAGACATGCAGATAGATACATAGATAGATTGATAGATTGATAGATAGATAGATAGATAGATAGATAGATAAATAGATAGATAAATAGATAGATAGATAAAAAGATAGACAGACATGCAGATAGATAGATAGATAGATAGATAGATAGATAGATAAAAAGACACACATGCAGATAGGTAGATAGATAAATAGACAGACATGCAGATAGATAGATAGACAGATAAACAGACAGACAGGTAGATAGAAAGATAGATAGATAGATGGATGGATAGATAGATAGATAAACAGATAAACAGACAGACATGCATAAAGATAGATAGATAGATAGATAGATAGATAGATAGATAGATAGATAGATAGATAGATAGATAAACAGATAGACATGCAGATAGATAGAAAGATAGAAAGACAGATAGATAGATAAACATACAGACATGTAGATAGATAGATAGATAGATAAATAAATAGATAGATTGAAAAACAGACATACATGCAGATAGATAGATAAACAGATAGAAAGACAGATAAAAAGACAGACATGTAGATAGATAGATAGATAGATAGAAAGATAGATAGATACACATTTAGATAGAAAGATAAACAGACAGACATGCAGAAAGATAGATAGATAAACAGATAGATAGATAAACAGACGGACATGCAGAAAGATAGATAGATAGATAGATAGACAGATAAACAGACAGACATGTAGATAGATAGATAGATAGATAGATAGATAGATACACATATAGATAGAAAGATAAACAGACAGACATGCAGAAAGATAGATAGATAAACAGATAGATAGATAAACAGATGGACATGCAGAAAGATAGATAGATAGATCGACAGATAGATAGACAGATAAACAGAGAGACATGTAGATAGATAGATAGATAGATAGATAGATAGATAGATAGATAGACAGACAGATAGATAGATAGATAGATAGACAGACAGACAGACATGTAGAAAGATAGATAGATAGACAGATAAACAGACAGACATGCAGAAAGATAGAAAGATAGATAGATAGATAGATAGATAGATAGATAGAAAGATAGATAGATAGATAGATAGATAGATAGATATTTAGATAGATAGATACACAGATAGAAAGACAGATAAACAGACAGACATTCAGATAGATAGATTGATAGACAGATAGATAAACATACAGTCATGTAGATAGATAGATGGATAAACAAATAGATAGATTGAAAAACAGACAGACATGCAGATAGATAAACAGATAGACAGACAGATAAAAAGACAGACATGCAAATAGATAGATAGACAAACAGATAGATAGATGGATAAACAGACAAACCTGCAGATAGATAGAAAGATAGATAGATAGATAAGCAGATAGATAGATAGATAAACAGACAGACATGTAGATAGATAGATAAACATATAGATAGACAGATAAATAGACAGACATGCAGATAGATAGATAGATAAACAGACAGACATGTAGATAGATAGATAGATAAACAAATAGATAGATTGAAAAACAGACAGACATGCAGATAGATAGATAAACAGATAGAAAGACAGATAAAAAGACAGATATGCAGATAGATAGAAAGATAGATAGATAGATACACAAACAGATAGATAGATGGATAAACAGACAGACATGCAGATAGATAGATAGATAGATAGATATATAGATAGATAGATAAGCAGATAGAAAATTAGATAAACAGATAGATAGATAGATAAACAGACAGACATGTAGATATATAGATAGATAAAAATATAGATAGACAGATAAATAGACAGACATGCAGATAGATAGATAGATAGATAAACAGACAGACATGTAGATAGATTTATGGATAAACAGATAGATAGATAAACAGATAGATATATAAATAGATAAACATACAGACATGCAGAAAGATAGCTAGATTTATAGATAAACAGATAAAAAGATAAATAGATAGATAGATAAACAGATGGACATGCAGAAAGATAGATAGATAAACAGATAGATAGACAGATAAACAGACAGACAAGTAGATAGATAGATAGATAAACAGATAGATAGATAGACAGATAAACAGCCAGACATGTAGATAGATAGATACACAGATAGATAGAGAGGTAAACAGACAGACATGCAGAAAGCTAGATAGATAGATAAACTGATAGATAGATAAACAGATGGGTATGCAGAAAGATAGGTAGATAGATAGACAGATAAACAGACAGACATGCAGAAAGATAGAAGGATAGATAGAAAGATAGAAAGATAGATAGATAGAAAGACAGATAAACAGAGAGAAATGCAGATAGATAGATTGATAGACAGATAGATAAACATACAGACATGTAGATAGATAGATAAACAAATAGATAGATTGAAAAACAGACAGACATGCAGATAGATAGATAGATAAACAGATAGAAAGACAGATAAAAATACAGACATGCAAATAGATAGATAGATAGATAGACAAACAGATAGATAGATGGATAAACAGACAAACATGCAGATAGATAGAAAGATAGATAGATAGATAAACAGACAGACATGTAGATAGGTAGATAAACATATAGATAGACAGATAAATAGACAGACATGCAGATAGATAGATAGATAAACAGACAGACTTGCAGAAATATAGATAGATTTATGGATAAACAGATAGATAGATAAACAGATAAATAGATAGATAGATAGATAGATAGATAGATAGAAAAATAGATAGATAGATAGATAGATAGATAAATAGATACACAGATAGAAAGACAGATAAACAGACAGACATGCAGATAGATAAATCGATAGATAAATAGATAGATAGATAGATACATAGATAAACAGATAGATAGACAGACAGACATGCATAAAGATAGATAGATAGATAGATAGATAGATAGACAGATAAATAGACAGACATGCAGATAGATAGATAGATAGATAGATAAACAGACAGACATGTAGAAAGATAGATAGATTGATGGATAAACAGATAGATAGATAAACAGATAGATAGATAAATAGATAAACAGACAGACATGCAGAAAGATAGCTAGATTTATAGATAAACAGATAAAAAGATAGATAGATAGATAAACAGATGGACATGCAGAAAGATAGATAGATAGATAAACAGATAGATAGACAGATAAACAGACAGACATGTACATAGATAGATAGATAAACAGATAGATAGATAGATAGACAGATAAACAGACAGACATGTAGATAGATAGATACACAGATAGATAGAAAGATAAACAGACAGACATGCAGAAAGCTAGATAGATAGATAAACTGATAGATAGATAAACAGACAGACATGTAGATAGATAGATAGATAAACAAATAGAAAAATTGAAAAACAGACAGACATGCAGATAGATAGATAAACAGATAGAAAGACAGATAAAAAGACAGACATGCAAATAGATAGATAGACAAACAGATAGATAGATGGATAAAAAGACAAACATGCAGATAGATAGAAAGATAGATATATAAGCAGATAGATAGATAGATAAACAGACAGACATGTAGATAGATAGATAGATAGATAGATAGATAGATAGATAGATACACAGATAGAAAGACAGATAAACAGACAGACGTGCAGATAGATAAATCGATAGATAAATAGATAGATACATAGATAAACAGATAGATAGACAGACAAACAGACAGACAGATAGATAGATAGATAGATGGATAGATAGATAGATATATAGATAAACAGACAGACATGCAGAAAGATAGATAGATAGATAGATAGATAGACAGATAAATAGACAGACATGCAGATAGATAGATAGATAGATAAACAGACAGACATGTAGAAAGATAGATAGATTTATGGATAAACAGATAGATAGATAAACAGATAGATAGATAAATAGATAAACAGACAGACATGCAGAAAGATAGCTAGATTTATAGATAAACAGATAAAAAGATAGATAGATAGATAGATAGATAGATAAACAGATGGACATGCAGAAAGATAGATAGATAGATAAACAGATAGATAGACAGATAAACAGACAGACATGTACATAGATAGATAGATAAACAGATAGATAGATAGACAGATAAACAGACAGACATGTAGATAGATAGATACACAGATAGATAGAAAGATAAACAGACAGACATGCAGCAAGCTAGATAGATAGATAAACTGATAGATAGATAAACAGACAGACATGTAGATAGATAGATAGATAAACAAATAGATAGATTGAAAAACAGACAGACATGCAGATAGATAGATAAACAGATAGAAAGACAGATAAAAAGACAGACATGCAAATAGATAGATAGACAAACAGATAGATAGATGGATAAAAAGACAAACATGCAGATAGATAGAAAGATAGATAGATAAGCAGATAGATAGATAGATAAACAGACAGACATGTAGATAGATAGATAGATAGATAGATAGATAGATAGAAAGATAGATAGATAGATACACAGATAGAAAGACAGATAAACAGACAGACATGCAGATAGATAAATCGATAGATAAATAGATAGATAGATAGATACATAGATAAACAGATAGATAGACAGACAAACAGACAGACATGTAGATAGATAGATAGATACAGATAGATAGACAGATAAACATACAGACATGTAAATAGATAGATAGATACACAGATAGATAGAAAGATAAACAGATAGATAGATAAACAGACGGACATGCAGAAAGATAGATAGATAGATAGATAGATAGATAGATAGATAAACAGATAGATTGAAAGATAGATAGATAAATAAACAGATAGATAGATAAACAGACAGACATGCAGAAATCTAGATAGATAGATAAACTGATAGATAGATAAACAGATGGGCATGCAGAAAGATAGATAGATAGATAGATAGATAAACAGAAAGACATGCAAAAAGATAGATAGATAAACAGATAGATAGATAAACAGACGGACATACAGAAAGATAGATAGATAGATAGACAGATAGATAGACAGATAAATAGACAGACATGTAGATAGATAGATAGATAGATAGATAGAAAGATAGATAGATACACATTTAGATAGAAAGATAAACAGACAGACATGCACAAAGATAGATAGATAAACAGATAGATAGATAAACAGACGGACATGCAGAAAGATAGATAGATAGATCGACAGATAGATAGACAGATAAACAGAGAGACATGTAGATAGATAGATAGATAGATAGATAGATAGATAGACAGACAGACAGATAGATAGATAGATAGATAGATAGATAGATAGACAGACAGACAGACATGTAGAAAGATAGATAGATAGAGAGATAGATAGACAGATAAACAGACAGACATGCAGAAAGATAGAAAGATAGATAGATAGATAGATAGATAGATAGATAGATAGATAGATAGAAAGATAGATAGATAGATAGATAGATAGATAGATAGATAGATAGATAGATAGATAGATAGATAGATATATAGATAGATATTTAGATAGATAGATACACAGATAGAAAGACAGATAAACAGACAGACATTCAGATAGATAGATAGATAGATAGATACACAGATAGATAGACATAGAAATAGACAGACATGCAGATAGATACATAGATAGATTGATAGATCGATAGATTGATAGATAGATAGATAGATAGATACATAGATAAACAGAAAGATAGACAGACAAACAGACAGACAGATAGATAGATAGATAGATGGATAGATAGATCGATAGATAAACAGACAGACATGCAGAAAGATAGATAGATAGATAGATAGATAAATAGACAGACATGCAGATAGATAGATAGATAGATAGATAGATAGATAAACAGACAGACATGTAGAAAGATAGATAGATTTATGGATAAACAGATAGATAGATAAACAGATAGATAGATAAATAGATAAACAGACAGACATGCAGAAAGATAGCTAGATTTATAGATAAACAGATAAAAAGATAGATAGATAGATAGATAGATAGATAGATAGATAGATAGATAGATAAACAGATGGACATGCAGAAAGATAGATAGATAAACAGATAGATAGACAGATAAACAGACAGGCATGTACATAGATAGATAGATAAACAGATAGATAGATAGACAGATAAACAGACAGACATGTAGATAGATAGATACACAGATAGATAGAAAGATAAAGAGACAGACATGCAGAAAGCTAGATAGATAAACTGATAGATAGATAAACAGACAGACATGTAGATAGATAGATAGATAAACAAATAGATAGATTGAAAAACAGACAGACATGCAGATAGATAGATAAACAGATAGAAAGACAGATAAAAAGACAGACATGCAAATAGATAGATAGACAAACAGATATATAGACAGATAAAAGACAAACATGCAGATAGATAGAAAGATAGATAGATAAGCCGATAGATAGATAGATAAACAGACAGACATGTAGATAGATAGATAGATAGATAGATAGAAAGATAGATAGATAGATACACAGATAGAAAGACAGATAAACAGACAGACATGCAGATAGATAAATCAATAGATAAATAGATAGATAGATAGATACATAGATAAACAGATAGATAGACAGACAAACAGACAGACATGTAAATAGATAGATAGATACACAGATAGATATAAAGATAAACAGATAGATAGATAAACAGACGGACATGCAGAAAGATAGATAGATAGATAGATAGATAAACAGATAGATCGAAAGATAGATAGATAAATAAACAGATAGATAGATAAACAGACAGACATGCAGAAATCTAGATAGATAGATAAACTGATAGATAGATAAACAGATGGGCATGCAGAAAGATAGGTAGATAGATAGATAGATAGACAGATAAACAGACAGACATGCAGAAAGATAGAAGGATAGATAGAAAGATAGAAAGATAGATAGATAGACAGATAGAAAGACAGATAAACAGACAGACATGCAGATAGATAGATTGATAGATAGATAGATAAACATACAGACATGTAGATAGATAGATAGATAAACAAATAGATAGATTGAAAAACAGACAGACATGCAGATATAGATAAACAGATAGAAAGACAGATAAAAAGACAGACATGCAAATAGATAGACAAACAGATAGATAGACGGATAAACAGACAAACATGCAGATAGATAGGAAGATAGATAGATAGATAGATAGATAAGCAGATAGATAGATAGATAAACAGACAGACATGTAGATAGATAGATAGATAGATAGATAGATAGATACACAGATAGAAAGACAGACATGCAGATAGATAAATCGATAGATAAATAGATAGATAGCTAGATACATAGATAAACAGATAGACAGACAGACAAACAGACAGACATGTAGATAGATAGATAGATACAGATAGATAGACAGATAAACAGACAGCCATGTAAATAGATAGATACACAGATAGATAGAAAGATAAACAGATAGATAGATAAACAGATGGACATGCAGAAAGATAGATAGATAGATAGATAAACAGATAGATCGAAAGATAGATAGATAAATAAACAGATAGATAGATAAATAGATAAACAGACAGACATGCAGAAAGATAGCTAGATTTATAGATAAACAGATAGATAAACAGATAAATAGATAGATAGATAGATAGATAGATAGATAGATAGATAGATAAAAAGACGGACATGCAGAAAGATAGATAGATAGATAAACAGATAGATAGACTTATAAACAGACAGACATGTAGATAGATAGAAAGATAGATAGATAAACAGAAAGACATGCAGAAAGATAGATAGATAGATAAACAGATAGATAGATAAACAGACGGACATACAGAAAGAAAGATAGATAGACAGATAGATAGACAGATAAACAGACAGACATGTAGATAGATAGATAGATAGATAGATAGATAAACAGAAAGACATGCAAAAAGATAGATAGATAAACAGATAGATAGATAAACAGACGGACATACAGATAGATAGATAGACAGATAGATAGACAGATAAACAGACAGACATGTAGATAGATAGATAGATAGATAGAAAGATAGATAGATACACATTTAGATAGAAAGATAAACAGACAGACATGCAGAAAGATAGATAGATAAACAGATAGATAGATAAACAGACGGACATGCAGAAAGATAGATAGATAGATAGATAGACAGATAGATAGACAGATAAACAGACAGACATGTAGATAGATAGATAGATAGATAGAAAGATAGATAGATACACATATAGATAGAAAGATAAACAGACAGACATGCACAAAGATAGATAGATAAACAGATAGATAGATAAACAGACGGACATGCAGAAAGATAGATAGATAGATCGACAGATAGATAGACAGATAAACAGAGAGACATGTAGATAGATAGATAGACAGATAGATAGATAGATAGATAGATAGATAGATAGACAAACAGACAGACATGTAGAAAGATAGATAGATAGATAGATAGATAGATAGATAGATAAACAGACAGACATGCAGAAAGATAGAAAGATAGATAGATAGATAGATAGATAGATAGATATTTAGATAGATAGATACACAGATAGAAAGACAGATAAACAGACAGACATTCAGATAGATAGATAGATAGATAGATAGACATAGAAATAGACAGACATGCAGATAGATACATAGATAGATTGATAGATTGATAGATTGATAGATAGATAGATAAATAGATAGATAAATAGATAGATAGATAAAAAGATAGACAGACATGCAGATAGATAGATAGATAGATAGATAGATAGATAGATAGATAGATAGATAAAAAGACACACATGCAGATAGGTAGATAGATAAATAGACAGACATGCAGATAGATAGATAGACAGATAAACAGACAGACAGGTAGATAGAAAGATAGATAGATAGATGGATGGATAGATAGATAAACAGATAAACAGACAGACATGCATAAAGATAGATAGATAGATAGATAGATAGATAGATAGATAGACAGATAAACAGATAGACATGCAGATAGATAGAAAGATAGAAAGACAGATAGATAGATAAACATACAGACATGTAGATAGATAGATAGATAGATAAATAAATAGATAGATTGAAAAACAGACATACATGCAGATAGATAGATAAACAGATAGAAAGACAGATAAAAAGACAGACATGTAGATAGATAGATAGATAGAAAGATAGATAGATACACATTTAGATAGAAAGATAAACAGACAGACATGCAGAAAGATAGATAGATAAACAGATAGATAGATAAACAGACGGACATGCAGAAAGATAGATAGATAGATAGATAGATAGACAGATAAACAGACAGACATGTAGATAGATAGATAGATAGATAGATAGATACACATATAGATAGAAAGATAAACAGACAGACATGCAGAAAGATAGATAGATAAACAGATAGATAGATAAACAGATGGACATGCAGAAAGATAGATAGATAGATCGACAGATAGATAGACAGATAAACAGAGAGACATGTAGATAGATAGATAGATAGATAGATAGATAGACAGACAGATAGATAGATAGATAGATAGACAGACAGACAGACATGTAGAAAGATAGATAGATAGAGAGATAGATAGACAGATAAACAGACAGACATGCAGAAAGATAGAAAGATAGATAGATAGATAGATAGATAGATAGATAGAAAGATAGATAGATAGATAGATAGATAGATAGATA
>JARGYO010000214.1:696907-711907 GCA_029206835.1 Rana muscosa | reverse complement strand
CAGAAAGATAGATAGATAAACAGATAGATAGACAGATAAACAGACAGGCATGTACATAGATAGATAGATAAACAGATAGATAGATAGACAGATAAACAGACAGACATGTAGATAGATAGATACACAGATAGATAGAAAGATAAACAGACAGACATGCAGAAAGCTAGATAGATAAACTGATAGATAGATAAACAGACAAACATGTAGATAGATAGATAGATAAACAAATAGATAGATTGAAAAACAGACAGACATGCAGATAGATAGATAAACAGATAGAAAGACAGATAAAAAGACAGGCATGCAAATAGATAGATAGACAAACAGATATATAGATGGATAAAAGACAAACATGCAGATAGATAGAAAGATAGATAGATAAGCAGATAGATAGATAGATAAACAGACAGACATGTAGATAGATAGATAGATAGATAGAAAGATAGATAGATAGATACACAGATAGAAAGACAGATAAACAGACAGACATGCAGATAGATAAATCAATAGATAAATAGATAGATAGATAGATACATAGATAAACAGATAGATAGACAGACAAACAGACAGACATGTAAATAGATAGATAGATACACAGATAGATATAAAGATAAACAGATAGATAGATAAACAGACGGACATGCAGAAAGATAGATAGATAGATAGATAGATAAACAGATAGATCGAAAGATAGATAGATAAATAAACAGATAGATAGATAAACAGACAGACATGCAGAAATCTAGATAGATAGATAAACTGATAGATAGATAAACAGATGGGCATGCAGAAAGATAGGTAGATAGATAGATAGATAGACAGATAAACAGACAGACATGCAGAAAGATAGAAGGATAGATAGAAAGATAGATAGATAGACAGATAGAAAGACAGATAAACAGACAGACATGCAGATAGATACATTGATAGATAGATAGATAAACATACAGACATGTAGATAGATAGATAGATAAACAAATAGATAGATTGAAAAACAGACAGACATGCAGATATAGATAAACAGATAGAAAGACAGATAAAAAGACAGACATGCAAATAGATAGACAAACAGATAGATAGACGGATAAACAGACAAACATGCAGATAGATAGGAAGATAGATAGATAGATAGATAGATAAGCAGATAGATAGATAGATAAACAGACAGACATGTAGATAGATAGATAGATAGATACACAGATAGAAAGACAGACATGCAGATAGATAAATCGATAGATAAATAGATAGATAGCTAGATACATAGATAAACAGATAGACAGACAGACAAACAGACAGACATGTAGATAGATAGATAGATACAGATAGATAGACAGATAAACAGACAGCCATGTAAATAGATAGATACACAGATAGATAGAAAGATAAACAGATAGATAGATAAACAGATGGACATGCAGAAAGATAGATAGATAGATAGATAAACAGATAGATCGAAAGATAGATAGATAAATAAACAGATAGATAGATAAATAGATAAACAGACAGACATGCAGAAAGATAGCTAGATTTATAGATAAACAGATAGATAAACAGATAAATAGATAGATAGATAGATAGATAGATAGATAGATAGATAGATAGATAGATAAAAAGACGGACATGCAGAAAGATAGATAGATAGATAAACAGATAGATAGACTTATAAACAGACAGACATGTAGATAGATAGAAAGATAGATAGATAAACAGAAAGACATGCAGAAAGATAGATAGATAGATAAACAGATAGATAGATAAACAGACGGACATACAGAAAGAAAGATAGATAGACAGATAGATAAACAGATAAACAGACAGACATGTAGATAGATAGATAGATAGATAGATAGATAAACAGAAAGACATGCAAAAAGATAGATAGATAAACAGATAGATAGATAAACAGACGGACATACAGAAAGATAGATAGATAGATAGACAGATAGATAGACAGATAAACAGACAGACATGTAGATAGATAGATAGATAGAAAGATAGATAGATACACATTTAGATAGAAAGATAAACAGACAGACATGCAGAAAGATAGATAGATAAACAGATAGATAGATAAACAGACGGACATGCAGAAAGATAGATAGATAGATAGATAGACAGATAGATAGACAGATAAACAGACAGACATGTAGATAGATAGATAGAAAGATAGATAGATACACATATAGATAGAAAGATAAACAGACAGACATGCACAAAGATAGATAGATAAACAGATAGATAGATAAACAGACGGACATGCAGAAAGATAGATAGATAGATCGACAGATAGATAGACAGATAAACAGAGAGACATGTAGATAGATAGACAGATAGATAGATAGATAGATAGATAGATAGATAGATAGATAGATAGATAGATAGATAGACAAACAGACAGACATGTAGAAAGATAGATAGATAGATAGATAGATAGATAGATAGACAAACAGACAGACATGCAGAAAGATAGAAAGATAGATAGATAGATAGATAGATAGATAGATAGATAGATAGATATTTAGATAGATAGATACACAGATAGAAAGACAGATAAACAGACAGACATTCAGATAGATAGATAGATAGATAGATAGACATAGAAATAGACAGACATGCAGATAGATACATAGATAGATTGATAGATTGATAGATAGATAGATAGATAGATAGATAAATAGATAGATAAATAGATAGATAGATAAAAAGATAGACAGACATGCAGATAGATAGATAGATAGATAGATAGATAGATAGATAGATAAAAAGACACACATGCAGATAGGTAGATAGATAAATAGACAGACATGCAGATAGATAGATAGACAGATAAACAGACAGACAGGTAGATAGAAAGATAGATAGATAGATGGATGGATAGATAGATAGATAAACAGATAAACAGACAGACATGCATAAAGATAGATAGATAGATAGATAGATAGATAGATAGATAGATAGATAGATAGACAGATAAACAGATAGACATGCAGATAGATAGAAAGATAGAAAGACAGATAGATAGATAAACATACAGACATGTAGATAGATAGATAGATAGATAAATAAATAGATAGATTGAAAAACAGACATACATGCAGATAGATAGATAAACAGATAGAAAGACAGATAAAAAGACAGACATGTAGATAGATAGAAAGATAGATAGATACACATTTAGATAGAAAGATAAACAGACAGACATGCAGAAAGATAGATAGATAAACAGATAGATAGATAAACAGACGGACATGCAGAAAGATAGATAGATAGATAGATAGACAGATAAACAGACAGACATGTAGATAGATAGATAGATAGATAGATAGATACACATATAGATAGAAAGATAAACAGACAGACATGCAGAAAGATAGATAGATAAACAGATAGATAGATAAACAGATGGACATGCAGAAAGATAGATAGATAGATCGACAGATAGATAGACAGATAAACAGAGAGACATGTAGATAGATAGATAGATAGATAGATAGACAGACAGATAGATAGATAGATAGATAGACAGACAGACAGACATGTAGAAAGATAGATAGATAGAGAGATAGATAGACAGATAAACAGACAGACATGCAGAAAGATAGAAAGATAGATAGATAGATAGATAGATAGATAGATAGATAGAAAGATAGATAGATAGATAGATAGATAGATAGATAGATATTTAGATAGATAGATACACAGATAGAAAGACAGATAAACAGACAGACATTCAGATAGATAGATTGATAGACAGATAGATAAACATACAGTCATGTAGATAGATAGATGGATAAACAAATAGATAGATTGAAAAACAGACAGACATGCAGATAGATAGATAAACAGATAGACAGACAGATAAAAAGACAGACATGCAAATAGATAGATAGACAAACAGATAGATAGATGGATAAACAGACAAACCTGCAGATAGATAGAAAGATAGATAGATAGATAAGCAGATAGATAGATAGATAAACAGACAGACATGTAGATAGATAGATAGATAAACATATAGATAGACAGATAAATAGACAGACATGCAGATAGATAGATAGATAAACAGACAGACATGTAGATAGATAGATAGATAAACAAATAGATAGATTGAAAAACAGACAGACATGCAGATAGATAGATAAACAGATAGAAAGACAGATAAAAAGACAGATATGCAGATAGATAGAAAGATAGATAGATAGATACACAAACAGATAGATAGATGGATAAACAGACAGACATGCAGATAGATAGATAGATAGATAGATAGATAGATAGATAGATAGATAAGCAGATAGAAAATTAGATAAACAGATAGATAGATAGATAAACAGACAGACATGTAGATATATAGATAGATAAAAATATAGATAGACAGATAAATAGACAGACATGCAGATAGATAGATAGATAGATAGATAAACAGACAGACATGTAGATAGATTTATGGATAAACAGATAGATAGATAAACAGATAGATATATAAATAGATAAACATACAGACATGCAGAAAGATAGCTAGATTTATAGATAAACAGATAAAAAGATAAATAGATAGATAGATAAACAGATGGACATGCAGAAAGATAGATAGATAAACAGATAGATAGACAGATAAACAGACAGACAAGTAGATAGATAGATAGATAAACAGATAGATAGATAGACAGATAAACAGCCAGACATGTAGATAGATAGATACACAGATAGATAGAGAGCTAAACAGACAGACATGCAGAAAGCTAGATAGATAGATAAACTGATAGATAGATAAACAGATGGGTATGCAGAAAGATAGGTAGATAGATAGACAGATAAACAGACAGACATGCAGAAAGATAGAAGGATAGATAGAAAGATAGAAAGATAGATAGATAGAAAGACAGATAAACAGACAGAAATGCAGATAGATAGATTGATAGACAGATAGATAAACATACAGACATGTAGATAGATAGATAAACAAATAGATAGATTGAAAAACAGACAGACATGCAGATAGATAGATAGATAAACAGATAGAAAGACAGATAAAAAGACAGACATGCAAATAGATAGATAGATAGATAGACAAACAGATAGATAGATGGATAAACAGACAAACATGCAGATAGATAGAAAGATAGATAGATAGATAAACAGACAGACATGTAGATAGGTAGATAAACATATAGATAGACAGATAAATAGACAGACATGCAGATAGATAGATAGATAAACAGACAGACTTGCAGAAATATAGATAGATTTATGGATAAACAGATAGATAGATAAACAGATAAATAGATAGATAGATAGATAGATAGATAGAAAAATAGATAGATAGATAGATAAATAGATACACAGATAGAAAGACAGATAAACAGACAGACATGCAGATAGATAAACCGATAGATAAATAGATAGATAGATAGATACATAGATAAACAGATAGATAGACAGACAGACATGCATAAAGATAGATAGATAGATAGATAGACAGATAAATAGACAGACATGCAGATAGATAGATAGATAGATAAACAGACAGACATGTAGAAAGATAGATAGATTGATGGATAAACAGATAGATAGATAAACAGATAGATAGATAAATAGATAAACAGACAGACATGCAGAAAGATAGCTAGATTTATAGATAAAAAGATAAAAAGATAGATAGATAGATAAACAGATGGACATGCAGAAAGATAGATAGATAGATAAACAGATAGATAGACAGATAAACAGACAGACATGTACATAGATAGATAGATAAACAGATAGATAGATAGATAGACAGATAAACAGACAGACATGTAGATAGATAGATACACAGATAGATAGAAAGATAAACAGACAGACATGCAGAAAGCTAGATAGATAGATAAACTGATAGATAGATAAACAGACAGACATGTAGATAGATAGATAGATAAACAAATAGAAAAATTGAAAAACAGACAGACATGCAGATAGATAGATAAACAGATAGAAAGACAGATAAAAAGACAGACATGCAAATAGATAGATAGACAAACAGATAGATAGATGGATAAAAAGACAAACATGCAGATAGATAGAAAGATAGATATATAAGCAGATAGATAGATAGATAAACAGACAGACATGTAGATAGATAGATAGATAGATAGATAGATAGATAGATACACAGATAGAAAGACAGATAAACAGACAGACGTGCAGATAGATAAATCGATAGATAAATAGATAGATACATAGATAAACAGATAGATAGACAGACAAACAGACAGACAGATAGATAGATAGATAGATGGATAGATAGATAGATAGATAGATAAACAGACAGACATGCAGAAAGATAGATAGATAGATAGATAGATAGACAGATAAATAGACAGACATGCAGATAGATAGATAGATAGATAAACAGACAGACATGTAGAAAGATAGATAGATTTATGGATAAACAGATAGATAGATAAACAGATAGATAGATAAATAGATAAACAGACAGACATGCAGAAAGATAGCTAGATTTATAGATAAACAGATAAAAAGATAGATAGATAGATAGATAGATAGATAAACAGATGGACATGCAGAAAGATAGATAGATAGATAAACAGATAGATAGACAGATAAACAGACAGACATGTACATAGATAGATAGATAAACAGATAGATAGATAGACAGATAAACAGACAGACATGTAGATAGATAGATACACAGATAGATAGAAAGATAAACAGACAGACATGCAGCAAGCTAGATAGATAGATAAACTGATAGATAGATAAACAGACAGACATGTAGATAGATAGATAGATAAACAAATAGATAGATTGAAAAACAGACAGACATGCAGATAGATAGATAAACAGATAGAAAGACAGATAAAAAGACAGACATGCAAATAGATAGATAGACAAACAGATAGATAGACGGATAAAAAGACAAACATGCAGATAGATAGAAAGATAGATAGATAAGCAGATAGATAGATAGATAAACAGACAGACATGTAGATAGATATATAGATAGATAGATAGATAGAAAGATAGATAGATAGATACACAGATAGAAAGACAGATAAACAGACAGACATGCAGATAGATAAATCGATAGATAAATAGATAGATAGATAGATACATAGATAAACAGATAGATAGACAGACAAACAGACAGACATGTAGATAGATAGATAGATACAGATAGATAGACAGATAAACAGACAGACATGTAAATAGATAGATAGATACACAGATAGATAGAAAGATAAACAGATAGATAGATAAACAGACGGACATGCAGAAAGATAGATAGATAGATAGATAGATAGATAGATAGATAGATAGATAGATAGATAGATAGATAGATAAACAGATAGATTGAAAGATAGATAGATAAATAAACAGATAGATAGATAAACAGACAGACATGCAGAAATCTAGATAGATAGATAAACTGATAGATAGATAAACAGATGGGCATGCAGAAAGATAGGTAGATAGATAGATAGATAGATAGATAGACAGATAAACAGACAGACATGCAGAAAGATAGAAGGATAGATAGAAAGATAGAAAGATAGATAGATAGACAGATAGAAAGACAGATAAACAGACAGACATGCAGATAGATAGATTGATAGATAGATAGATAAGCATACAGACATGTACATAGATAGATAGATAAATAAATAGATAGATTGAAAAACAGACAGACATGCAGATATAGATAAACAGATAGAAAGACAGATAAAAAGACAGACATGCAAATAGATAGACAAACAGATAGATAGACGGATAAACAGACAAACATGCAGATAGATAGAAAGATAGATAGATAGATAGATAAGCAGATAGATAGATAGATAAACAGACAGACATGTAGATAGATAGATAGATAGATACACAGATAGAAAGACAGACATGCAGATAGATAAATTGATAGATAAATAGATAGATAGATAGATAGATACATAGATAAACAGATAGACAGACAGACAAACAGACAGACATGTAGATAGATAGATAGATACAGATAGATAGACAGATAAACAGACAGCCATGTAAATAGATAGATAGATACACAGATAGATAGAAAGATAAACAGATAGATAGATAAACAGATGGACATGCAGAAAGATAGATAGATAGATAGATAGATAAACAGATAGATCGAAAGATAGATAGATAAATAAACAGATAGATAGATAAATAGATAAACAGACAGACATGCAGAAAGATAGCTAGATTTATAGATAAACAGATAGATAAACAGATAAATAGATAGATAGATAGATAGATAGATAGATAAAAAGACGGACATGCAGAAAGATAGATAGATAGATAAACAGATAGATAGACTTATAAACAGACAGACATGTAGATAGATAGAAAGATAGATAGATAAACAGAAAGACATGCAGAAAGATAGATAGATAGATAAACAGATAGATAGATAAACAGACGGACATACAGAAAGAAAGATAGATAGACAGATAGATAGACAGATAAACAGACAGACATGTAGATAGATAGATAGATAGATAGATAGATAGATATATAGATAGATAGATAAACAGAAAGACATGCAAAAAGATAGATAGATAAACAGATAGATAGATAAACAGACGGACATACAGAAAGATAGATAGATAGATAGACAGATAGATAGACAGATAAACAGACAGACATGTAGATAGATAGATAGATAGATAGAAAGATAGATAGATACACATTTAGATAGAAAGATAAACAGACAGACATGCAGAAAGATAGATAGATAAACAGATAGATAGATAAACAGACGGACATGCAGAAAGATAGATAGATAGATAGATAGACAGATAGATAGACAGATAAACAGACAGACATGTAGATAGATAGATAGATAGATAGATAGATAGATAGATAGATAGATAGAAAGATAGAAAGATAGATAGTGTGAGGGGGTTAGCTCGGCAGCGGGTGTGTGTGACCCCCGGGATGGACTCCCCACACAAAACAGGCCCAGCAAACGGAGGGTGTGGTTTTCAAAATCAAAAAGGTGTGGTTTATTTTCTATTTACAGTGACAAAACACAGCAAAGCAAAAGAAACATAACCAAAATAAATCCTGGTCAAGTTGACCTCTGACTAAACATACAGGTTTCCTAACTAACAACTGGGATCAGCCTAGTGCTGTCCTAGTCCCTAAGTCCCTGGTTTTAAATGTCCAAGCAAATAGCCACACAGGCTTTGTCTCACCGCACAGGGGTTCACTCTCCCTAGACAGTCCACACAGGTCTGGTTCCAGGCATGAGCTAACATCTAATGAAGCTGGGAGTTCTTATAGAGGCCTAAATGAGCTGACAAGCTTCAGCTGGTCTCATCAACTCCCTGTCTGCACGACGCCCAGCCCTCTCCCTAGAGGTATGAGTCCTCCATGAGCCCACTAGCCTTATACAACTCTCCACCTAGTTGTATAAGTCGGCGTAAAGCCTGAATCTGGGCGAAATATATCTACCCCCCTGGATGCAACCAGGTGACTTTACCTTCCTGCTGTCACATACCCCCCCTCTTGTTTTAACCTCGGGGTTGGAACACCAGCAATCAGGCATTCATGTACTCGAGACAAAGCATCCACATTCCCCATTTGAACGCCAGGGCGATGCTTTACTGTGAAGTTGAATTCATGGAGGGCCAGGAACCACCTATTCACTCTTCTATTTGTTTCCTTGTTTTGAGCCATCCACTTTAACGGAGCGTGATCCGTAACCATGTCAAAGTGCCTACCTAGCAGGTAGTACCGAAGGGAATCTAGAGCCCACTTCACCGCTAAACACTCCTTTTCAACGGTGGCGTAATTTACCTCATGGGACTTCAACTTCCTGCTGAGGTAAATGACTGGGTGCTCTTCCCCGTTCCAGACCTGGGACAATACTGCTCCTAACCCCACATCTGACGCATCACTTTGTACGACAAAGTCTTTAGAGAAGTCGGGTGAGTACAACACTGGCTGGCTACATAAGGCTTGTTTCAAGAATTGGAATGCTGCCTCAGCCTCGGGGGTCCATTTAATCATGACCGACCCTTTCCCCTTCGTCAGGTTGGTTAGGGGCACAGCCTTAGAAGCAAAGTGGGGAATGAATCGCCGATAATACCCAGCGATTCCCAGAAAGGCTCGTACCTGCTTCTTGCTGTTGGGACGTGGCCAACTCTGGATGGCCTCGACTTTGTTGAGTTGGGGTTTTATTACTCCCCTCCCAATGGTGTACCCAAGATATTTGGCCTCCTCCTGCCCAATGGTACACTTCTTGGGGTTAGCCGTAAACCCCGCTTCCCGAACAGAGTCCAGGACTGCTTGCACTTTTGGCAGATGTGAGGCCCAATCTGTGCTATGGACAATTACATCATCCAGGTAAGCCGCAGCATACTTCCGATGGGGCCTCAGCATCTGGTCCATTTTCCGCTGGAATGTGGCCAGCGCATTCTGTAACCCGAACGGCATTCTTTTATATTGGAACGCCCCGTCTGGGGTTACAAATGCGGTTTTCTCTTTGGCCGACTTGGCCAGGGAGATTTGCCAATACCCTTTTGTGAGGTCAAGAGTCGTCATGTATCGGGCTGTTCCCAGCCGGTCGATCAACTCATCTATACGTGGCATGGGGTAGGTGTCAAATTTTGTAACTTTGTTCAACTGACGAAAATCGTTACAAAATCGCCAGCTCCCATCCAGTTTAGGCACCAACACGATGGGACTAGACCAATCACTTTGGGACTCCTCTATCACCCCTAAGTTCAGCATTTTCTGTACTTCCTCCCGTATTGCCTCCCGTCGAGCCTCTGGGATCCGATAGGGTTTTAACTTCACCCTTTCACCGGGCGGGGTAATGATGTCATGCTCTACCCCAGATGTTTGTCCCGGCAGCTCAGAGAATACCTCCTTGTTGCGAAGCACAAACTCCTTAACCTCCTGTTGTTGGGGTTGTGACAAGGTGGCTGCTATTCCAACCTCAGGAATCACGCAACCAGTTTGAGCTGGTGACCAAGTGTCTGCGACTAGGGACTCTCTATCCCTCCAGGCTTTCAACAGATTAACGTGATAGATCTGTTCGGGCTTTCGCCTTCCTGGCGGACTTGATTATAGGACCTACCAAATCCATGGCGATCCTCTCAAACGGGACCTCAATGATGGGTAGAGGGACCAGCGGGCTACGGAAATGTGGCATCGGGGCCAACCTCTGACACACAGGGCAGGAGGAACAATAATTTTCTACGTCCTTCATCACCCCCGGCCAATAGAATCTCTGTAATACCCTCTCTCGGGTTTTCTCTGTCCCCAGATGACCTCCAAGAATGTGCCCATGGGCCAACTCCAACACCAACTTCCTGTAAGGTTTGGGCACCACAAGCTGCTCAACGGTTTCTTCTGCCCTTTTTGCCACCCGATACAGTAGGTCCTTCTCTACGCTGAAGTATGGGTAAGTGCAGGTATTATCTGGGTTCACTAACTCGCCATCTATTTTCACTACGTTTTCCCGTGCCTTTATTAGGGCGGGGTCTTTCAACTGTTCTGTGGCAAAGTTTTCCCTGTGAACCTCAAGATCAGAAAACTCCACAGACGGTAGGTTTTCGTCTGAGGAGGTGGGCTCCTCTCCAGTTTCTTGAGTCTCCCCTGCCAATACTGATAAGGGAAATTCCGGAGAGTCCTCACCACTCTCAGGGGAGTTCTGGCTATCACATTCCTGGTACATAGGGGCACCAGTGAGGGGCTCAGGATCATCCCACAGTTCCCAGAACTTCGGAAAATCCCTTCCCACAATGGCGTCATGCGGTAACTGAGATACTAAGCCCACTGGATGAGAGAGGGTACCTTTGGGGGTCTCGAAACACACTGTAGTCACTGGATACTCTCGGGTGTCCCCATGCACACAAATAACAGCTACCTTGCTATTCCCAGAGACCTCTGTTTTAACTAACTCAGCCTTTATCAGGGTCACAAGGCTACCTGAATCCAGCAATACCACAACATTTCTACCATTAACACACATTTTGCATAAATGTTTCTCAGTTCCTCGAATGGCAGTGCATGTGAATGTCGCACACAGCGACTGACGTCTGCCCGTCAGAAAGTCACACTGCATGGGTTCCTCCACAACCGGGCAATTGGCTGCAATATGTCCCGCTTGCCGGCAGCGGTAGCAAACGATCCTTCTTGCCGCCTCTTGAGCCGCTGATTTCCCAGGCTGTTCTCGCCAAACTTGGGGTAGAGCTCCCACCCTCTCACTCTCTCCACCCTCACCCCTTGGAATCCTCTTATCCGCCCCTGGGGATGGTCTGGTCTTAGGGTGGAAAGTCCGAGTGTCTCTGGAAGAGGCCGTCAGGTTCTCTGTAGCCAAGTATTTCTCCACACGATCCACAAGACCATCGGCCGTCTCTGGGTCTCCATGGCTTACCCACTTTTGGATGGCAGTAGGAAGAGCTCTCAAAAAACGATCCATTAAAACACGTTCCACAATCTTTGGTGCGGACAAAGTCTCTGGCTGTAGCCACTTTCTGCTCAGGTGAATGAGATCATACATTTGAGACCTGGGGGGTTTTCCAAGCTGGAAAGTCCATTTATGCACACGCTGAGCCCGGACAGCCTGGGTGACACCCAGCCTTGCCAATATTTCAGCTTTTAGCATCACATAGTCTTTTGCTTGGTTAGGCTCTAGGTCATAGTAAGCTTTCTGCGATTCACCAGTTAACAGAGGAGCCACCAGTCCAGCCCACTGCTCCTCAGGCCACTTTTCTCTTTCAGCGGTCCTTTCAAATGTGGTCAAAAATACCTCTGGATCATCCTCTCCAGTCATTTTTGTCAATAAACGACTCACCCCAAAGGACGCGGTATTAGTGGGACGGCTTTCCTCACTGGTCTGCGGACGTTGCTGCATTACTGCTTCCATTTGTTGTAGTCTCTGCTCTTGCTTCTGTAACAGGTCTATGAAGCGGGCCTCAGATTGCTGCTGGGCTTGTTGCTGAGCTTCCAGACTCTGTTGGTGAGCTTGCTGCTGGGCTGCAAGGCTCTGTTGATGAGCTTGCTGCTGGGCTGCAAGGCTCCTTTGCAAACCTGCATTTGTCTGCTGTTGATTGGCATTTGCTAGAGCCAGCTGTTTCAGTATCTCCTCCATGCTGGCTTAAAAAAAAACTGCCACTGGTTCTCCACCAACTGTGAGGGGGTTAGCTCGGCAGCGGGTGTGTGTGACCCCCGGGATGGGCTCCCCAGACAAAAACAGGCCCAGCAAACGGAGGTTGTGGTTTTCAAAATCAAAAAGGTGCGGTTTATTTTCTATTTACAGTGACAAAACACAGCAAAGCAAAAGAAACATAAATAAAATAAATCCTGGTCAACTTGACCTCTGACTAAACATACAGGTTTCCTAACTAACAACTGGGATCAGCCTAGTGCTGTCCTAGTCCCTAAGTCCCTGGTTTTAAATGTCCAAGCAAATAGCCACACAGGCTTTTTCTCACCGCACAGGGGTTCACTCTCCCTAGACAGTCCACACAGGTCTGGTTCCAGGCATGAGCTAACATCTGATGAAGCTGGGAGTTCTTATAGAGGCCTAAATGAGCTGACAAGGTTCAGCTGGTCTCCTCATCTCTGTCTGCACGACGCCCCACACTCTCCCTAGAGGTATGAGTCATCCATGAGCCCACTAGCCTTATACAACTCTCCACCTAGTTGTATAAGTCGGCGTAAAGCCTGAATCTGGGCGAAATATATCTACCCCCCTGGATGCAACCAGGTGACTTTACCTTCCTGCTGTCACAATAGATATTTAGATAGATAGATACACAGATAGAAAGACAGATAAACAGACAGACATTCAGATAGATAGATAGATAGATAGATAGATAGATAGATACACAGATAGATAGACATAGAAATAGACAGACATGCAGATAGATACATAGATAGATTGATAGATCGATAGATAGATAGATAGATAGATAGATAGATAGATAGATAGATAGATACATAGATAAACAGATAGATAGACAGACAAACAGACAGACAGATAGATAGATAGATAGATAGATAGATAGATAGATAGATAGATAGATAGATGGATAGATAGATAGATAGATAAACAGACAGACATGCAGAAAGATAGATAGATAGATAGATAGATAGATAAATAGACAGACATGCAGATAGATAGATAGATAGATAGATAAACAGACAGACATGTAGAAAGATAGATAGATTTATGGATAAACAGATAGATAGATAAACAGATAGATAGATAAATAGATAAACAGACAGACATGCAGAAAGATAGCTAGATTTATAGATAAACAGATAAAAAGATAGATAGATAGATAGATAGATAGATAAACAGATGGACATGCAGAAAGATAGATAGATAGATAAACAGATAGATAGACAGATAAACAGACAGACATGTACATAGATAGATAGATAAACAGATAGATAGATAGACAGATAAACAGACAGACATGTAGATAGATAGATACACAGATAGATAGAAAGATAAACAGACAGACATGCAGAAAGCTAGATAGATAAACTGATAGATAGATAAACAGACAGACAGGTAGATAGATAGATAGATAAACAAATAGATAGATTGAAAAACAGACAGACATGCAGATAGATAGATAAACAGATAGAAAGACAGATAAAAAGACAGACATGCAAATAGATAGATAGACAAACAGATAGATAGACAGATAAAAAGACAAACATGCAGATAGATAGAAAGATAGATAGATAAGCAGATAGATAGATAGATAGATAAACAGACAGACATGTAGATAGATAGATAGATAGATAGATAGAAAGATAGATAGATAGATACACAGATAGAAAGACAGATAAACAGACAGACATGCAGATAGATAAATCGATAGATAAATAGATAGATAGATAGATACATAGATAAACAGATAGATAGACAGACAAACAGACAGACATGTAGATAGATAGATAGATACAGATAGATAGACAGATAAACAGACAGACATGTAAATAGATAGATAG